>BQKN01064938.1:563813-580860 GCA_022839385.1 Asparagus kiusianus | reverse complement strand
AATTTATTACTTTTTTTTTTAAACCCCCCCCCCCCCCCCCCCCCCCCCAAAAAAAAAAAAAGAAAAGAAAAGAAAATAAAAATCTCCAAAGCGGAAAAAAGGAGAGAAGAGCCCACCAACTGTGTTAGCCACAATTTTCACATGGACGGGTAAAATTACAACACTTGCATGCTTGGCCCCATGATCCCTTCCTTGCCTTCTTGAATGTTATCAAAATGCTAAACCAAAAATGAGGGATATTACATCTCATTTCCGTATTCTTTTTCATGTGAATCAAATCTAAGATCTTGAAAGTCATATTAAAACCTCTTAACTATCTGGATCATTTATGATTCCTTAATCTCATTTCCATGTTTGGTTAACTTATTTTGATTCATAATGGGATTGATATTAAAACTTTAGAAACTTACCGAATTCTCCATCCACCTTTTACATCTCACTCAATAGTGTATAGTATATTGGCAATATAAACTGCCCATTAAATATCTTTAAATAGCAAGTAACAGCAATAAATATTTCTTTAAAATCCCTAACATTTTTAGAAATCGCACATTACCCCCTCAAATTTTACAATTTACCCCTAGAAGTTCAAAATTTTGCAGTTTACCCTCTAAAAATTACAGTTTAACACCTAAAAGTTTTAGAATTTGCAGTTTACCCCAAAATTGTCTCCCCTTGAAAATTTCAGAACTTGCAGTTTACCCCAAAAAATTTCAGTTAACCCTAAAAGGTTTGAAATTTGCAGTTAAACCCAAAATTTGCAATTTAGCCCCTAAAAGTTTCGGAATTTGCACTTTACCCCAAAGATTACAGGTTATCCCCCAAAATTGCAGTTTACCCCCTGAAAGTTTCAGAATTTGTAGTTGAACCTTCAAAAAATTGCAGCTTACCCTAGAAATTGCAATTTATTCCCTCTAAAAGTTTCAGAATTTGCGGTTGATCCCTCAAAATATTGCAGCTTGCTCCCCTTACAAGTTTCAAAGTTTATAGTTTACCCCCAATAAATTGCAGTTTTCCCCCAAAAAATTACAGTTTATCCCCTAAGAGTTATAGAATTGCAGTTTACCCCCTAAAATTGCAGTTTACCCCCTGAAAGTTTCAGATTTTGCAGTTTACCCTCTAACAACTGTAGTTTACCCTTTCAAAGTTTGAGAATTTGCACTTTAACCCTAAGAAATTGTAGTTTACCCCCAGAAAGTTTCAAAAGTTGCAGTTTACCCCTCTCATTTAACATATGTATTGTATAAGGTGAGAGCATAAATGGCAGTGAAAACTGAAAAGTCTCATGATGCTAATTAATACTAAATAAAAGGGATGGTGAAATTTCCTAGTGCCCATTTTGAAGATTAGGGAGAAATCCTAATCACCCTAGCTAAAATATCCCATGGTCTCAAGAGAACCAAGCGTGGAATTTGATGGAAGTTTTTGAAGACATCAAAACCAACGTGGAATTTGGTTGGAAGTTTCTGAACACATCAAAATTAATCTTGGTTCCCAGTCCCATGCATGGGCAACCGAAGGCTGCCTTAAACGTTACACGTTAGGGAGACATATTGACACGATCTCCCTAATCAAGAAACATACTGGTACTATTTCTACCTTATGTTAATTAAGAAATTGGTATAGATGCCATTGTCTGGTCTACATCAACAACAAACCTCACAGAAAATAGCAACATTCCTACCTGTATTTAGAAGTTACATCGATCCAATCCATATCACCGTTGCTTGCACATCCAAAAAAAAAAGTCGCTTGCCTCTGACCTCAATGGAAACCTTAATGGCCTCTTATTCCAATCTTCACGCCAAAAGCAGCCATCCGTATGAATTCCCCTACGAAAAAGAAGGCCACAGCTACATCTGCCGTCTGTTTACCGCCCTCGTCCTCATCTTCATCCTCGTCGCAATCCTCGACAAAACTGCCAACATTGTTCTTCGCCCAAATTACCCCTCAGTCTTCGTCGTCTCCGCCACCGTTTCCTCCTTCAAACTCTACCAGACTCCGAGAACCTACAGCAGCAGATTCGAATACGTCGGCCACCTGGCCTCGGCTTTCAACATCACATTCTCCGTCCAAAATCCAAATAGCCATATGGCAATATCTTATGATGACATCTACACCTCGGTTAAATATAGCTATGGTCTCGTTCAAGGTTGCGCGAGTTTGCCTGCATTTAAGCAGGAGAACAGGGATCGAACTAGCGTTTTGCTTTCCAGGGAAGACGATCATGAATTGATGCCAGGGTCTTTTGATAAGATCGCCAAGGGCCTCAAGGAGAATGATGGGATGTTGGAGTTTAAGGTGAGGTTCGAGGCGAAAATTCGATTCAGTAGGTTGATGTGGTTCCCGCGCAAAATGGAGGCATCTTGTTATGGTGTGAAGATCAGGTTTCCTAATGATACAGAGATGACCGGGCTAGGGGGGATCATTGGACCTCCCACTAGCTGTGATGTTCAATTGTCAAGGCTTTAGATCACAATGTACGCTTCTTTAGTTTTTCCTTGGATGATACTTAACTCTGGGTTAGTTTCGTGATACGTGTACTCGATCAGTTTGGGATTTGTAGGTGACTTCTATAACATGTCAACGCTGAGTATTTAACATTTTGTAACTAATTCATCTCATGACATCATCCTGTGATCTCAAATAAACCAAATCTTCATCTAGTGTTGTAGCGAACAACCCTATCAAAACTTTAGAACAATACAACGAGCATATGCGGTAAAGTCCAGTTCAAAACCAAATAGTTAAGGTTTTGATGCATCTGATCGTACACTTTGTACACATGCTGCCGTAGCTCAAAGGACTATTGAGGGGCAGTCTTTGAGCAAAGGATGTTACAGACCAGGGACAAATTCTCCATCTCATGGTTTTAAAAAAACAACTGAATAAAATCTACACATGATGTTAATGTACTTCAAAAATAAAATTTTGGGCTACAGTAGACCGGAAACCTTGTTACCAATTTCAAGGGATTTCTTGGTAGCCTGATCTTATAGTAGTATTTGCAAGTCTTTTTTGGCATCTGGGTGATGATATAGATTGAATATATTTCCGAGGCTACCATGAAATCTAAGCCACCCCTGCACATTCTAAACTGAATATGAATCAGAAAACAAAACATGACCGGGCAACAGATATCCTTCATTTTTTGAAGCTTTCTTTATCGCGATTTTGTAAATGTTCTCTAACAAGCAAGATTTCGAGTATAAACATATATCGCATGTTTCACTTGCGAAGGGTTTTTTTCAAAACCTGCATTTCTCTCAGGTCTTATTATTCGCTGCCTTCTTTGCTGCAAACAGCTGCTTTAGGAAAGAAAGCTTGTGTCCTTTGCGAGGAGATGAAGTGGAAGTAGGTGTGATCATGCTGTTTCCATTACTAATTACACCAGGTTGAACAGCCTCAGGTTCAGGAGGAGACGGTGGAGGAAGAGTGAAAAGAAATGCATTTAGCATGCGTATTATCTGGCTGAAGCTTGGGCGGGAATTTGGGTCCTCAACCCAGCACGACTGCACTATAAACACGAGCTCTGGAGGCACATCTTCTGGAAATGGAGGCCGCACTTGCTTTCAAGATTTCACCCAGAATCACAAATAAAGTCAGTTCATAGTACTATAAGTTAAGGAACAATTGTATATGGTTAAAAACAACGTTCATGCAGGCAGTATTTTACACGATAATGTAACTATGCTCCACTAGTTGCGTTTGGGTGTGCTATGAATCTCATAGTGCATAGAACTTTGGATTGACAAAGTGGTAACACAAAATCATGCACCAAATCGATTTTAACGTAACTTACTCTGGGATACAGTTCATAGCAGTTAGCCACCCTAAACGAGGCCCAGAAGCTATTTATCACATCAAAGAACAGTTTACAAAATTG
The DNA here is from genome assembly GCA_022839385.1 of Asparagus kiusianus. Lineage (NCBI taxonomy): Eukaryota > Viridiplantae > Streptophyta > Magnoliopsida > Asparagales > Asparagaceae > Asparagus > Asparagus kiusianus. The sequence goes on along the minus strand of BQKN01064938.1, from coordinate 576,974 downwards.
CAAACTTTCATTCAGTTTTGAGTTAACTGACAGTATAGTCACCAAAAATTAGGATCTATGTGATATGTTAAACAGTATGGAGGAGATATCCATATGAATGAAGGTAATATAAACAGATAATTATACAGTCGCTTATAGGTAACTCATCTTTTAGGATTTTTGCTGTGAATTACACTGGCACTGTGGTGATCATTTGGTTCTATCTGCACTGTGTCATGCAACTAATAGAAGTGTCTAAGTTTTTGGCTCTCGTACACAAAAATATTGCAGTCCATCTCGGTTTCCCAGGTTTATTCGTTATTCAAATTTTTTCCCCACCGAGATTTCTAAGGGCCTTTTCATCATATAACCACATAGGGAAGAGTTTCAAAAGAAAATTGAATTGTTTAATCTTATTCATGACAACTTCGTCACCAGCATTCGTCAATTTTTCCCTAAAAATGGTGTCAGCTGTGGAGCACATTGCTCTGGGAAAGGTTTAACAAGACTTTGACGACTGACTATCCAGGGACACGGTATTTCATAATAATAAATACCATTTTTGTCTAATATGAACTCGAATTCTAGATAAGCACTTGTATTAGTAGAAGTGCTAATTATTCTCTGACAGTGAGTAGTAATGCTCTAGCAAAACTTCCTACCTCAAGTCCAATTCAAGACTCAATTACATGTGGGTCTATAAGAAACACACGGGCACAGGACATGCATATGAAAACATGAGAGTAGAATTATATAATTTCATACGAAAGGCCTATAGTCAGTAGTCTTGTGAACGTTATATTTATTTTCTAAGACGACAATAGCAGCAGTGGAGATGAAATAAATGGTTAGCGATATTCACCTTAAAAGCAGCAGCATACGCAGCCTGCAAGTTTGACATGCCTTCAAATGGCATGCGGTTCGTCAGTAGCTCCCACATGACAATGCCAAAGCTGTACACATCAACCTTATTTGTGTAATGCTTCTTCTCACCGCGACGAAGTGTTACAGTGCTGTATAACTGCAAGGTGCCATAAATTTAATAAGGGCTGTTTGCAAAGAGAAAAGAAAGATGAATGGGCTTCCAAAAAAATAAAGAGAGCAATTAAACTTAAAAGAACACTAGAGAAGAGTGCTCGCAGATTGAAAAGTGGGATGTACACAACCAATATGCATATCAGAATATCATTAAAAAGGAAAATGGAACTGATATAGCAGGGCTACAAACTCAAGATACGACATAACTCCAAAAAAAATAGTAATGTAATTCAAAGCCAATCGAAGATTTTAATTGGTTAGAGGAAAGACCCATTCAGCAACATGCAAAACACAGATTTGTCATCTGTCTCACTTAAAATACATTCATAGTTGCATTTATAGGCTTTTTCCAGTTTCTCCTTCGTAGTGCTTTGTGCATAAATTTGATCATATATTTGCGATCTATATTGATGTGTGCTTGAATACTTGACTATTTCACATTGATCAATATATCTGATAGTAAGTGTAACAGTATACGACACAATGAGATAGGGGGGGGGGGGATGATAAACAATACATATTCCATTTCCACAGACTTTGAACAAGATAATGCATGACCATTGGACATTAGTCAAATGGTTACTAAAATATCACCAATTGACTTAACATGCAATGAAAAGCTAAAACAAAATAGAACTGGATACACGAATATCTGAAAACGGCCAGTGAATACTACCTCAGGAGCCATCCAACGGTAAGTCCCAGTTTCAGCAGTCATCATCTCAGTTACGGTTTCTTCTCTTGCAAGTCCAAAATCAATAAGTTTAATGTTCTTCTGGTTTGCTGTAAGCAATAAGTTATCTGCAAATTTGAATATTCTTAATAAGCAAGTATATATTGTGCAACAAAAATTTATGACCAGAGAAATCTTACAGAAAAAATTGACATCAGATCAAATAAAAAGGTACATAAATCTGCAATAGGATTCACCCAAGAAATTTCTAAACCGCATCAAAGAATTTAATAACCTCCATGTATGTTACTTGTACAGAAATAGAAGCCTAATTATATTGTAAGCCCATATCATCTAAACTAAGCTCAGAAAAAGCTTAGAACACTATCCTTATAGCAGAGGTAAGGTCTAAGTTAAAATTTGTAACCGGTTTGATTACCAACCTTAGTCCTGAAGGATGCTCTATAGTACTCATCTTTGCTTAGAACTAGCACGTATTGCAGAATTAATAGAGCGATCCCACTTAGTCGGCGATTATGCACATCCACGTGCAGTTTGCTATTTCAGTAAGGCAATAACTTTTTCCCCACTTGAGATATCAACCGCACCCAGAATTAATAACACGCCAAATAAGTGAGATAGGAGGGTATCAGTAAAATCTTCTTCTAGGAGACTAGCAGCAAAAGGAGAAAGATCTAGAGCATCTAAAATTCCAATAAAATTTAAACACCAGCGTAAATGGCTCGGATATTTCTACTAGAGTTTCCAGGAACAAAATATCCTATTTGAACATGAAGACGAATATAGTTTGAGAATATAAGAAGGAATAAAGAAATATGACAATTTCTTTGGCATAAATCAGTCGCTCATCTGAAAGAAATAGTAAGGTTGTCAACATAGAAAACCTCACAACGATGTCAGCAAGAAATCTATTTCTCATCCTCCACAGCGTCCTAGCATAGATAACCTTTTGCCTTATGAAAACCAATTTTTTGGAGAAAGACATAACCACATCCTAATTGAGCATATTATGAAAAGATAAGGAAATAAACCAAATCCCTATAATTCATACGAAAGGCCTATAGTCAGTTGTTTCTTGGCTAATCAATAGATAAGGAAATAAACCTAGCCACGCGCAAAAAGTTAAATAATAATGATGTTAAATTACTATAATCACCAAATCCCTTGTGCTATTTTTTAACCTCATAGGTAACCGGTGTTTAGACCACTCGCCAGGAAAAAAAATTAAGAAAACGTCTAATATCTTATATATTATTGGGTTTAACATGAAACTGGTATAAGGTTAGCCAAACATCTTGAAACTCCTAGGTAAGTTGCATTCCTTAATTTTCCTTGTTTATTCTACTTTTCCTTAATTTGCCTTGTTTATTCTACTTTTTAATTCTTTCTTTGCTTTTTTTACTGTCAATCTCTTGCAGCGGAACATACAACGTCACACCATAAAAATATGTTGTATCCACATATAACTATATTAAATAATCACATCCTTTGTTTATCATCAGTCAAAAAAGCACATTAAGAAAATGTGTCATTCACTCTGTTTGAGTTTCATTCTTATATATTTTCATAATCTCAACAGTGTAACTAGTGAATGAAGTGATACATATTTGTTGCACCTGAGTAACTAAGGTTATCTTTAGTAACCTGGTCAAAGTGGATTATAATCCACTTTTGCATGTTTGGTAACAACATTTTGGGTGGATTATTTTGGATTATAATCCACCAAAAAATAACCTAGAATTCTTAGGTTGTTTTTTCAGTGGACTAATATCCACATATTTGACCTAGAAAATGACAAAAAGGCCCAATACTTTTTTACATCCCTTTCTTTTCCCTTCTCTCTCCTTCCACTTTTTTAAGCTTTTTTACTCATTTGAAACAAAAGCGCATGGATTATAAACCATCCTCTTTACCAAACACCCAAATTTTAAGCCATTACAGTCATAATCTACTAAAGGATTATAACCCAAGTGGAATATAACCTGGGATTGCCAAACATGCTCTAACTGTAGACACATTGTTGTTTTTTGAAATACAAGTCAGATTTTTACCAGGTTTTAAATCTCGGTGTATTATCCCATTAGCATGTAGGCAATCCATTGCACGTGCAATATCAAGTGCAAAGCTAATTGCTGTTCGAACATCAAGTTGTTTCGGGCGAATACTATTCAAGTAATTTTTCAGCGACATTCCAGGTAGCAGCTCCGCGGCAATCACCATGATAGGGTCCATGCAAGCACCAATGAACTGTGAAATACAAAAAGACATGTGATCAACCAATCAGGGAAAGAAAACAATAGTTGACCAAAAACAAAGTTCTCTGCAGAAGTGTGCATATGATCAGGACACAGTATGGCAATAAGTGTTAGATTAGTTATCTAAATGCTCCGTAGGGCATGCTAAGTGCACTGAGAAGAATTCAATGTGAACAATGATATGACATAATACAGGTAGGAAACACACCTTCACAAGATTTTCATGCTTCACTCGACACATCATATTAACTTCTCGAATGAACCGACTTCTAAGGGTTGACTTTTCTTCTGGTGTATCACCACTATTAAGAACTTTGATAGCTACTATTTGATCGCCATACCTGAGAAAGTGTAAAGAGCAAAAGAACTTATTTCAGTTTTTTTATTAAAACACAACATATATATTTAAGCATTACAAAGATTCTGAACAATTCAGTTTACATAGAAAAGGAACTCCAGATAGGCAATCATAACATGAGTCCATCATGCATAACATGAGTCCATCATGCATCCCTTCAGTAGATTCATTGGAAGAAAGAAGGGAGTCATAAGCAATCACTTGAAACCACAATTGTCGTTATCAAACCACCGAAATTGGAAATCCAAAAATTTACAGAACATTTAAACTCAAAAAAAATAATAATAAAAAGCTGTATAAAATTGTGTGAAATCTACGAGTTGCCATTAAGAATATTGCAAGTTTGCTTGAATCTTAACATTGTCACAGGAAACATGATTTTCGAGAGTCAAAAATAGGAACTTACAAAACACCAGCGAAAGCATAAATATGGACAAAAATATGTCAAGTCCATGCATACAATGGGTAGCCTAAATCATCCCTATATGGTCAAACTTGATGTCTTGCATTTGATACCTCCATTATTGCTATGTAACATGATATCTTCAAAAGCTTGCATCCATTTATCTTTTTGTTTTGTTTGAGGTGGGTCCTTGCACCAGCTTATGATACAAACAGATGAGGAAACTAGTATTGATTTGTCTTGTCTGATGCGTCAATAAAGAAGGTTAGATGCTTCTTATGATGTTTCAACCAGAATTATGTCGGACAGACACTTCCATCATGAAGTTGTGTCATATAGGGCTAAACTACCAAATTAGTAATTAAAAAAAAACTCATTTTACCGCTTTGGTATTTAAAATATCTCCGATGACATTTGGGTATGCGTCAACAAAGAAGGCTAGAGACATGCATCATATGTTTTTTTTAACATAAATCTGTATCATGTCCATGTCAGCATATCCTTATCATGTCCATGTCAGCATATCCTTATTCATCCAACATATAGGGCTAAACTACCAAATTGGTATGTAAAAAAAACTCATTTTACCGCTTTGATATTTTTAAAATATCTCCGATGACGTTTGGGTATTTAAAGTAGGTTTAAGTTAGTGTATAGGTCCAAAATATCATTGGCGTTATTTTTTCCGGCCGGAAAATTATTTCCCACCTACTAGCCTCTTAAAGTTTGTATTTGTTCTCCACCTTCTTCCCAAATTTAAATTTCTTTTAGTCATCCTCCCTTCAACCTCTCTTTCTCTCTAATCAATGGAGTCTCAATCTCTCATCTCATCAATAGTTAGCGCTTCAACCTCTCATCTCATCAATAGTTGTCATATACATTAGTAGAGAGTGCAAATTCATTTCCAATTACATCATCCTTATAACTAAGTATTATGAGATTGTGAGAAAACACTAAACTAGGATTTCATGTCCAAGATACCAACATCCTCCAATTTCCAAAGAGGTCTACTATTAGGTCTATCAATAATGGGCAAAATCCCAAACTTCGGCCACCTCATCTTCCCCCTCTGCAGCGTTCTCATCCTCAAAACCATCGCCAACCTCGGCCTCATCTACTTCATGTTCACCGTCGGCATCGAGATTAAAAGAGGGATGTCTATCCTCTTCTATATTTCTTTTTCTTCTTTTCCTTCTTGTAGCTGCAACAGCATTCTCACCCGCGAGTGCCTACATTGATGAGAGGTTGACTGAGGAATGGCTAAAAAAAATTTGAATATTGGAAAAAAAGAAGGTGACGGGTGCAAAATACAAACTTCAAGAGGTCAAAGGGTGGGAAGAAATTCTCCTGTTGGAAAAATTAATGCTCATGATATTTTGGACTTATGCGCTAACTTAAACTCACTTTAAATACCTAAACCTCATCGAAGATATTTTAAATACCAAAACAGTAAAATAGTTCTTTTTTAACTACCAATTTGATAGTTTAGCCACCAATATAGTCTCAACTTTCAATCATAGATGATGCTAAACAGTGAAAACTAGGACGGCGTATTGATATCAAGAAAGGTGAAATAAATCCCATGAAAACCTACTAGAGAGAAAAAGTGATGATGAACTACAAGAGTAGTATTGGACCTATTTTCACGGCTAATAGGTGAGCAATTAGCCTATCCTAAAACAAAAAAAAGCATCAATAATCACAGAAGACTTCAACATCTGTTAAAGCCTACCAAAATTGCAAGAGGACATCATAATAAAAAGCTATTATTGTAAAATGTAAATAAGATCCTAAAGGCTTCATACTATAAAAGAATGAGTGAAAACACTGAGAAAGGCCTCAAACTAGCTTCAACCTAAGTTGCATGGAAACAGACACGAGTACTGGTACGGGTGCGGGTACGGGTAGGGACACGACAAAATTGTAAAATGTAGGGTACGAGGACACGGCTACATATATATATTGAATTAATAATGTACATGAGATAAAATTTTTCCGCTTCATGTGTCATTAGAATTAAAATTCCGATTACATTTTTGAGTTTTTTTATCATATTGATTATTGTGAATTGTAAATTACTAGACATCGAAACGACCCATTAACTATATAGTTTTGAACTTGGGTATGGACTAAAACAAACCCGACCCGCATCTCATTAGTTTCAAAAGACGGATGTGAAGTGTAAGCTCTACGTCCAAGAAGTCTTTGACAAGTGTTTTAAATTAACATATATATCGTATAATTGAGTACGTGTTGTAATAAATGCATGCATATATTCAAGAAGTGTCCATGAAGTGTGGGTACGGGAAAGTGTCGGGTACGTGTCCGATACGGGTATGGCTTCATTATAAAAGTACCCGAGTAACATAGGCTTCAACCAACCAATAACTCCTCTAGGTTTTAGAAAGAGCCTTCAAATCTCAAGGACTAATTCTTCAATTCTTCTTCGCTACTATACACACTCTTGATCAGATGATTTTTCTTTCACAAACTTCAAGTACACTTAGTAATAAGCTTCGACCTTGCCATGAAATTGACAGCAATGATTATATTCCTCAAGATGTACTTTCCTAGCATACTAAATATAACATCTTATTACAGCCCTTGCAAGTGTGTAGTCCGGTAAAAATTATTTTCCTTCATGACCGACATCAAATTTCATGCCACTTTTAGTTACTAATTACGTTAAAATAGACATGATGCAAAATAATTTGGGTATTTGACTTAATAATCATTAACCCACAAATTCAATGATCCTTCTACTTAAGCCAAATCTTCCAAGCTTTGACTTGTGATAATTCCTTGAGAGCTATACCACGATACATTCTTGATACCTCTCTCCAATTATTGTCATCCACCTTATTCTCAAACATCTTGATGGGCCATGAGATAATATCAGTATATTTACTAGTGCACTAGAAACTAATAATTCATGCATTGGTCAGTGGTGAGTAGAGCACAATCATGTTGAGCAGTGTTCACAAACAGGAAGCTTGAAATAGGGTCTATTTGATACTGATATTGATTAAAATGTTCTAAGAAAATACAATTTAAGCACAACAATCAACAACTTGATATGGATCAATGTTGATCAAGTTAAGATCTCCAAGCTTCAAAATGGTTAACCAACACTAGAAGATCGCAACATAAAGCCACATGTCCAGAAAGAACACCAATGCGTACAATAAATATACATTTTGATTAGAAATAATGGTAGTCTAAACTCCATAGTCCATATAGCCTAAAGATCTCCTTGACGAGGGAACATAAAGGGAACCAAAGCATCTTTCAGTATTATCTTTAACCTCAATAGTCCTTAGCAATAACAACGCAACCATACTTGCCTACTTGGCCATTGTGACTAAATGAAAAAGGAATGAGGATGTTGCCTCTCTGGAGCTAGCCTATAAGGGTAGGCATTGAATTCCTGCCGCCAATCTGAATATCTCAGCCATTCCCAAACTGTCATGCCCCTTTATTGATTAGTAAAGACTCATAGCAATGTTCTACATTCAATAAATTTGTCTCCTACAGTAGTATTTGATAAAAATGAATATGCAAGGGAATATCGTTGAAATATATCATCAATAATCAAGTGAAAAATCAAAGTGAGAAATGAAGGAGTTGGAAATTTCATGCGGGAGTAAGTAATTTGTGGTTGTCCACAGAAAATAATACAAACCGTTGCAAATGTTGAAATTGGAAGGCATACAGATTAACCAGGCATCAAGTTTCAACATAAATACTGACATGTATATTACCGAATACCGATAACAAATATACAAGGATGTAACGATCAGATAATGAAAAAAGCAAAGGAATTGGTCAAGATTTGCAACTTACTTCCCCTCATAGACTTTCCCATGAGCTCCCTCCCCAATTTTCACTCCAATAAATAACTTTTTCGGGTCAATCATCACCCTCTCATCGATCCCATTCAGTGAAGTTTCAGATACCCCATTCCTCTCATTTCTTGTCCCGCTCGGTGAGCTGTGAGCGCTCTCACTCTTCCCATTCCTGCTCCCACTCGATGAGCTGTGCGAGCTCTCATTCTTCCCATTCCTAATCGAGTGTCTCCCCAGCTGTATCGAATCATCCGCTACCTTGCTCGATCCCGGCCTCTTAAACTCCTCACCCTCTCTGCTCTTATCACAACAACTCATACTTGAATTCCCAAAGCTCATAAAACATTCAAAAACTCAACCTTTACACAAAATCACACTTCTCCTCATCAATTCCTTCAAAATAACAAAGGAATCACGATCAATTCCTTCCCTCATAAACTGAAAACTTCACTTCCCCCCCTTCAAGAACCACATCAAAAGCCCTACTTTCACCAAACCACAACAAATCTCATATTTCAACAACAATACAATCATCAAAGCCCCGGTCCCAATCCAATCCGCAGCATCAAGACAATCGAACAGAAGACAAGGAAACTTACAGCGATTCCAGTTACCTCAGCTCGACTCCTCTGCTCTTCAAGCTTCAATTTCTCTTCAGATCACTTCAAAACCCTAACCCTAAACTTTTTTTTTTTTTTTGCCCCCCTTTCCTTTTTGTCTCTCTTTGTTGAGTGGAAAAAAGAGAAAGTAGGGAAGAAACGTATCGCAGAAGATTTGGGGAGCATCGGTTCTTCCGCAAGCGGAAGTCGCTCTCTTTATACCGTGACAAAACAACAGGAGAAGCTTCACATTGGGTGGGAGCACGATCAGCCAACGATGTCGCGACACGTGTCCCCACCGAGGAGAGGGGAGGGGTTGAAGAAATATCCTGTGGGGCCCGCCCCCGGAGGGCGTGCCGGTCACGTGTGGGCGGGGATCGAGGAGGTCGGATTCGGAGCGGGGAAGAATCAAAGCGGCCGACGATGTTGACCCGCCTCGATGTGGGCCCGGCCGGTAGTTGGGGAGGAATAGTCGTTGACTTTACGGGTTGGATTGGGACGTGGGGGCTGATTAAGTGCCAAAGTCCTGTGCTGACACTTTGACTGTTGGAAATTATTTTCACTGAATTTTTTTTCAAGTTTTTATAATGTACGTGACAGTTGAAATTATAAAGCTCGGATGGTAAAATTGCAAAAAACTGGGCTAGTTTTGGTCATGATTTAGTTTTAAGTTAAATTTCTCCACGATCAAAATAGACTCGGTTTAATGGTCTTTTTTTTGCCTGGAAAATGCTAGGTTTGTTTTGGCTCGGTTTTTCCCAATATGAATTCTTCTCAAAATTGGACTAATTAAGAACCTCGTCTAAGTTTGAGATATTGCCAAACAAAAGGTTTAGAGTGTGTTTAGTAAAAAGTTGACCGTGTATAAACCATTTGTATTATCGCCAAATTGTGGATAAATCCCCCTGAGTTATATTATTGTATATAAGCCTCTTTATACTCTCACCCAATTGAGAATATAGCCCTTGAATGATTTTTTTTTTCCCAACCTTTTTACAGGAGATTTATTTCTTAAAAATTAATCCTTAAGTAAAAATTTAATCTAAGACTTATTTGGTAAAATTTTGCATAACTATTTTCTTTTACGTACTCTCCCTCTCCTTAACCCCAGTCGATTGTCAGCGACAGCCATCGTATCATTGTCTTCCGGCCCTTCCTCGCCCTCTCTCTGTTTTTATCTAATTAAAGTGTATTTAGATTATAATGTAATTAGGATAAAATTAGAATTGTTAATTGAATAAATATAGGGTTAATTTAAAAAGGGATATTGCATGAATCTACTAATTTAGAATAAAGGTCAGTGTTTTTAAGTTACAGTAATTAAGCTTTATAGCACAAGAAGGAAGAGACCAAGGATGAAAATAGTTGAAGCAAGAAGGATGCATTATCGGGCGAGAGAAACGATGGTGGGAGAAAGTGTGCCACGAGCATGAGCCAACTCTTTTGAAAGAGAGGGGGGTGCGATACTAGGTTACGATAAATCAATCTACTATATAATATTTGATTTACCTTTGTGAATCTTTAATTTCATGTGGATCCCACTCTTCATCTACTTTCATTCTATTTCTGAGCCATGTGGGGCGGAAAAAATTAAGAAATAGGAGCACCACATAAGTAGGGCTGTCCATCCGGGCCGGGCCGGCCCGGCCCGGGAAACCGGGCCCGGGCCGGGCAAAACCCAAGCCCGGACCCGGGCCCGGGAGGTCCGGGCCGGGCCCGGGCCCGGGTCCGGGCCTGAGCGGACCGGACACCGGGCCGACCCGGTTTGATTTTTTTTTTAATTTTTTTTTTAAATTTTAACAAAATCATAAATCTTAAATTATTATAAAAAATATCATAAATTTAATTAATAACTTGAAATGAAATGACATAAATTACAAGTACAAAAAATGATAAAAATAACTTCTTTATTAATAATCGGTAAATCCTTTACAAGTATAAATTTATTTCGAAATTCGTCGCATCACAATAGATGAGTACATCCCAACTAGGTTGACACCTACTCACCCATATCACTATCATTTGCAACTTTTTTTTCGAAATAATTTAATTCAAATTTAAAGCTAAGAAATAAAAATTACAATTTTATGAATATTATCTAATCATTATATCTATCTGCTAGTCCCAACTCTTCAAATTTATCTTCAATCATAGCAATCCGTTCGATGCCTTGTGTTCGCTTCTCGTATCTCCACCAATCCTGTAAGCACATCACCGCTTGTACAGTATACGGATCTAAGCATGTCCTGTGGTCGTTGATCAAACGTCCTGCTGTGCTGAAAGCAGATTCCGAGGCTACAGTCGAAACCTGCACTGATAGTAAGTCACGAACCATGGTGGAAAGTATAGGATATGAAACTGATCCATATACTTTCCACCATTGCAAAATATCTAAAGCATTTCCTTGACATTTAACTAAGGAAGCAGATAAATATTCATCTATTTCAGAAACCTCTAATCCTGATGAAGTTCCAGATCCACCAGTTAGTTCAGCTACCATTGCATACCTATCAAAACTTACACTTTTACCTCGACCTGTGCTCGAAGCTGAAGGTGCCGAAGCTATAGACTGTTGTGTAGCTACACCATATCTAGCTGCATACTCATCGTATAAGGTTTGAAAATAATTTCTAATAGCTAAATGATGAGTAGTAGCAGTAAGGGTGGATCCATCATCTAAGTCTATAATCTGTCCACCATACAATGATTGTAACAAACTTCGAAGGCCAATATCCTTCAAGCATGGATCAATAAGAACACCAATACCAAAAATATGTGGAATAGGCCTAAAATACTTATTAAATTTACTCTCCATTTGAAAAATTATATTTCCAAAAATATCATCCATACGATATTTTGTAAAAAAATTTTGAATATTTAAAATTTGTAAAGCAGCTAAAGTAATAGTTGGATAATAACAACCAGATAATAACATAGTAGCATCATAAAAAACTTGTAACATCTCATTTAATTTACATATAACTGTCCATTCATCTTCAGTTATTCCATAAGCACTACCAGAGCTAGAACTAGAAGCATAAAAATTTATAAAATCATTTATAATTTCTTTATATTCTATTGCTACAGATAACATTGCATAGGTGGAATTCCACCTATGGTCAACATCTTTTGGAATTAGTCTAGGCTTATAATTTTTTCTTTTACAACATTGTTTCCATCTTTTAATTCTTATTTCAGAAGCATTATGCATATTAGCAACTGCTCTAACTTTTTCTATCATGGGTTTAATTTCAGAAAATACACTTTGAACAATTAAATTTAAAATATGACAGATACATCTAACATGAAAAAGCTCACCATGACATGGCAATGACAAAGTTATTTTCAGAAAATCAACAGCTACATTATTATTACTTGCATTATCTAGTGAAAGAGTAAATATTCTTTGATCAATTTCTAGTTTCATAAGTTCTTCAACAATTAAATTTGAAACATTAATATCAGTGTGTGACTCTTCAATTGCAATAAAAGAAACAACTCTTTTAAACATTTTCCAACTTTCATCAATCCAGTGTGCTGTTATACATAAATAACCAGTTTGCACTCTAGATGACCAAATATCAGAAGTTAAAGAAAATTTGCAGTTTAAATTTTTAAAATAAGAAATTATTTTTCCCTGTTCCTCAACATAATATTTTAAAATATCACGTTGACAGGTTTGACGAGAAAATTTTGTAAATGCAGGATAAAAACCATCTCTAAACAAATCTTCAAATTCATCATCTTCTACTAATTTAAAAGGAAGGTTTTTAAGAACAATAAACCTGATTACGCATTTCCGGGCTCGGGCAGCGTCATAATTCCAACTGCCGAGGGTACCTGAAGAGGATGATTGGGAAAGCATAGACTGCCGGATATCACCTTGTAGATTTTGGCCTTTGTTGTGTTTTTCAATATGCCGTTTGAGATGGTTGGTGCCGCTCTTATGATGAGCTTTGAATATCTGGCCGCACAACGCACATTTCGCAT
>BQKN01064938.1:547601-563413 GCA_022839385.1 Asparagus kiusianus | reverse complement strand
CGGCCCGGCCCGGCCCGGCCATTCGAAGCACCAGTGCCCAGTTTGGGCACTGTTCCGGGCCCGGGCCCGGGCCGGGCCCGGACATGGCTCGTCCACGGCGACCCGGGCCCGGGCCCGGACCCGGGTTTTGCCCGGGTTTCCGGGCCCGGGCCGGGCCCGGGCCCCGGGCTTTTTGGACACCCCTACACATAAGCGTCACGTCAGCATTTAAGAAAGTAGAAGAAGTAGTCTTTCCGAATAAAAAACATAAATTGTTTTAAAAAAGTGGCGAAGTAATATTTTTTCTTCCGCTACTTTAGTTACTTCGTAGCTATTATGTGCAAACAAATATATATGCCCTAAATCAACCAACATCATTCAGGGGAATCCATTGAAAATTGTAGAATTTTTTGGGGGGTTATGTGACACACACCAAAGGTTTTGCAGGTGTCTAATTTTAAAAAAAAAAATTTGGAGCTTCCCTCAGACCCAAACTTCTTAAGGGTTTTGCAAAATTTTACCTAACAATAACCTAGTGTGGTCAAGGATAGAAAGTCACTAGTACATATGGCTCAATTTTCATTTGGTGCATTTCAATTTGTTTTCATATGAGTTAGGGCATGTACTAACACAATCTAGGCCCCTGGTGTGAGTTAGGCACGTGATAGCACAACCTAGGAGTAGGGACCAAAGACTAACTTCAAATGGCAGGGCTTGCTTGGCAACTCGTTCATGAATCAGGCTAACAAAGTTAAACTTGGTTAAGAGCTTAAAATGCGTGAGACAAAAACTTATGTAAAATTAGAGTAATTTTTTTAGTTCAAAAAAGAAACTCTTATTTAGAATATCTTTGGACCACGTCCTACTCAGTTCAATCCTAATCTGGTTAACTAATCAGATTAGTGTGAAGTTGTCAAACCGATATGTAGTCAAGAGCTAAAAGTCTAAGGTGGAGACGAATTGCACAAAATATATATCTAAGAATGATTCAAAAGTAAAATTTAAAATGAGGTTATAGTTTCTTCTTACCCGGAGAAAAAACGTTAGATTTGTGTCCATGTAGGTGGAAAATTAAGGTTAACTCATCTTTTGGAGCCAACATGTTGTTCATTTTTTTAGCGGAAGGATGAGCCCTCAAAATCAAAGTTTTCTATGTAGAGACTCGCTCGTTAGTACCAGACCACCATATAAAAAGTTTATGGTTATTTTATTGTTATGCTAGTTCTACATCCGCTATATGAAAAGCTTGATGTGGCTTTACAAGGGCTTTGGGCACTCTCCCTCTAATGACTAGTTTTTACAAATGGGCTCTCATGGATCCGTTACAAGTGAGCCAACTCCACCTTCTTGATTGCTATTAAGAGATGTAGGTGGTAACGCCAGCATTGCAGTGTTCGTCAGGAACTACTTTAGTGCAAAGCTAAAAGACGTGACATCTAGATTACATTGTTCAATCAAAAATAGACTATTGCACAGCCAGACCATGTGGAGACTGAAACTCGGACACACAGTGATATTGTTAGGGTCCATTGACGCAGCGCGGAAGTTGTAACCTCGGAATCCACTAAGGGTGTTCTCTGAATCCACAAATAACGATCTTCGAATCCACGAAGAACTTCAAATCCACGAAGAAAATATTGAAAAGAAAAATTTTATTGATGAAAAGTTATGCCTCTAGGGCTTACAAGACTCTTCTTAAATAGAAAAAGAAACAAGACTCCTACAAGGACTCTAATTCCTACAATGACTCAAACTTTACCAAAAATAGTAATGGAGGGGGGGGGTTAGTCACCTAGAACTTTTTAAGTAGAACTGGAATAATTGGTAAAGTGAGATAATTTTTTAACACTGGGATAATTTAGTGGAACAATGATGGGTAATTTTTAAAATTTGATAATTTGGTAGGATAATTTGGTGGGATAATGATGGATAATATTATGAAGTTGCATAATTTGGTAGGGGTAATGGTGGGTAGGGGTGTCCAAGAAACCCGCCGGCCCGGGCCAAGTCCGAGCTCCGGGCCGGGCTCGGGCCTCCTCTTTGGTGCCCGCCCCGGGCCCGATCAGGCTCGGAATAGTGGTTTTTTTATTTTTATTTTTTTATATTTTTTATATGTATTATATATGTATAATATATGTATATATAAATATATATAATATGTATAATATATGTATATATAATATATTTTTATATATGTATAATATATGTATATATATAATATATGTATATATAATATATTTCTATATATGTATAATATGTCATATGTTTGTATATATACTCTCTCTTAGTATATAAGTATATATATATGTATATGTATATATAAGTATATTTTCTCTTATATAAGTATATATAAGAATACTCTCTCTTATATATGTATAATGTATGTATGTATGTATATATATATATTCTCTCTCTCGTAGTATATATGTATATATAAGTATACTCTCTCTTATATATGTATACTCTATCTTATATAAGTATATATAAGTATACACTCTCTTATATATGTATACTCTCTCTTATATATGTATAATATATGTGTGTGTGTGTATACTCTCTCTCTCTCTCTCTTAGTATATAAGTATATATAAGTATAGTATATTACAACGGCTACTTCTTCCCTATTAGCCCAACGGGTAACGACTACTTATGCGATTCTCTCTCTCTTAAGTTATAACTTATAAATATATACAATATATTTACATATAATATATATATATATAATATATGTATATATAAATATATATATATATATATAATATAGTTACATAATAATTTGTAAGTAAATACTAATACATAATTATATAAAATATAACAATGTTAAACTAATTTTTAGCATTTTTTTATCAAAATAAGAAAAGAAAAGAAATTTAGAAAAACCTGGTTGGGAATCTTGGGATGTACTTATCTATTGTGATGCGATGAATTCCAAAATAAATTTATACTTATAATTTGTAAATAATTTATTAATTATTAATAAAGAATTTATTTTTATAATTTTTATTTATAATTTATGTTATTTTAAGTGATTGATAAAATTATTATTTTTTATTAATTTTTTTTTGTTTTTTGCATAATTTAAATTTTAAATAAAATTTTTTAAAAAAAGAAAATAAACTGGGCCGGCCCGGAACCCGGCCCGGTCGGGCCTGGGCCCGGGTCCGGGTCCGAGCTCCGATTTTGCCCGGCCCGGGCCCGGATTTTCGGGCCGGGCCGGCCCGGATGGACACACCTAATGGTGGGTATAAATTATATTGTTAATAATTGTATATTAAAAATA
Source organism: Asparagus kiusianus (assembly GCA_022839385.1). NCBI lineage: Eukaryota > Viridiplantae > Streptophyta > Magnoliopsida > Asparagales > Asparagaceae > Asparagus > Asparagus kiusianus. The sequence goes on along the minus strand of BQKN01064938.1, from coordinate 560,154 downwards.
ATATAATATTGATAAACAAATTCTAGTAATAACTATAAAATATAATGCAATAAAGCATCACTATTCATCTTAAATAATAAAATAATTTACAAATAAATAAAAATCTAAATCCCTAGACTGACTCGACTTTCATCATCCCACATGGCATCTGCCATAAAATTTCTCCAAACTCCTACAGATGCTCGTTGAGTTTGTAACTCGTCTTCTTTATCGGAGTCATTGTCTGCATCAGCAATATTTCGTGGAGCTTCTAGTGGAGGATCATAAATGTCGAAGTTCAAATCTCATAACATCATAAAGAAAGAAAAATAAGCATTTTTCAGCCATTAACCCTTTGGACCAATCTTATCATGATCGCTGAAACCAAATCAGCAAATAAATAAAATGTACACAGAAATCATTCATGGCCGCTAAACAGATGATCGATAGATGAACTATAAATATCCCAATCAATTTACTGAGCTGATTTAATAATAATAGATATCACCATTAACCATTCAACATCTAATCGTCAATGTGATCGCAAAGTTTCTTTCTAACTTATAAAAAAACATAAATAGCCCGCATATCTTTAGCACTAACCCACCAACACTATATTCTTAACCTAAACCACTGTTGTGGAGAGAAAACTTAGATCAAACAAATAATAATAAAGTAATTTAACGTCAAAAAGCTATCAATAAATTAATACATCTTGAAGATAATAATAAAATATCTAATCATCACAAAAACAAAGTAAAGACAGAAAAATGAACGGATGATTGACTTCATGGCAGAGAAATTTTCTAGGCGGAGAAACTACCAAGATGGAGGGAGACAGCGTTTCACTTTTTTTTCCCAATTGTATTCTTTCCAATGTGTGGGATAATTTGAGAGAGGAGAACTTATGGTTATATACATAGGTAGTATAATTTGTGGGATAATTATGACCAATTATCCCAATTCTAATTCTAGTAGAATTCTACTTGACTAAGGCACAAAAAAATAATACAGTTCTAGTTCTACAAAAATTCTACTTGACTAACACTATAAAAAAATATCTCATTTCCTAGTTCTATGTGCTAACACCTTAAAAATTTATCCCACAAATTATCCCAGTTCCAGTTTTAAGTTATAGATGACTAACCCCCCCCCCCTAAAGGAATTCTAAAATACCAAAACTCCTAAAAAGACTCCTTATGATTAGGAAAGTCAGCCGGTCAAATCTGAGATCAAAACGGATTTGTTTCCTAAACAAAACAGACTCCTAAAATATTACTAAAAATAGTAAAAAACGGACAAAAATGCAAATATCTCTCAAACCGTAAGGAATTTGACGAAACTGAAAACGCAAACCGAACCCGAAGGGGTGGGTTTGGATGGCTCCGTCTCGTCGAGATAGTCGATTTTTATATATAATTCGTCCAATTCCGACGTACAGTTTGAAAGTTAAAGCCGCGAAACAAGTTATTTTTTTTCGACCAGACCCGCATTTGGGCTTGCGACTGTCCCACTTTGACATAAATATGTCTGCTGTGTGTTCTACATCATCCATTTAGTCCCACATTGGCTATATGATAAGTCTTGATGTGGGTTCACAAGGGACTTCAACTCTTGCCCTCTAATAACCTATACTTTAGGGTTAGTTCTTCAAGGTCCTTAACACTATGAAAAAAAGCTAATATTCACACGTATGGAAAAAATAGAATAGGAGCACTTAATATATGAGAGATCCAAGACCTAAAGAGTTAATCGCTCATATTTCTCATTTGACTCAATTTGCTACAAAGCTGACTATATATTTTGATTGTATATACCGGATTACATTTGGTACTATTTTGGTGTTGGAGGTTTTGGTACTAGATTCTTCTAAGGGGCTGTTCGTTTGGCCAAAAAAAATGGGAAATCAAATAATAGGAAACCTATTTCCTATTATAATTATTTTGAAGTTGTTTGGTTGGCTTAAAAAAGAAGGAAATTATAGAATAGGAGATTAGATGAGATGAGTTGTCACCTTATTATTGGATGATGTGAGTGATTTTTTAAAAAACTTGTTTTGAGGTTGTTTGGTTGGTTAAAAAAATAAGGAAATGAATTGGAGGTATATTATTGGATGATGTTTTGAGGTTGTTTGTGTTTGGTTCGTTTTTAAAAATAAGAAAATAGATGAGATGAGATGAGTTGGAGGTATATTATTGGATGATGTGACACGTACTTAAGGAAATTGATTTCTTGTTTTTTTTTGAGGAAATGGATGGAAAGGAATGTTTAATGAGATGAGATGAGTTGTCACAATATTATTGGATGATGTGTGTAATTTTTAAAAATGAGATAAAATGAGATGTGATGAGTTGGATGATGTGACACGTTTCTTTTGTTTGGTTTATTTTTAAAGGTAAGAAAGGAGATGAAATGAGATGAGTTGGAGGATAAAAATAATATTTTATTAGATGTTGTGGGTGAGTTTTAGGGATGGAAATGGATAAAAATATTATTATATTGATTTCCTTGTACCGATTTCCTTTTCTTGGTTTTTAGGAAACCAACCAAACAGCCCCTAAGAGTTAATCGCTCATATTTCTCATTTGACTCAATTTGCTACAAAGCTGACTATATATTTTGATTGTATATACCGGATTACATTTGGTACTATTTTGGTGTTGGAGGTTTTGGTACTAGATTCTTCTAAGAGTTAATTTCAATGCAAATATGAACAGGATATAACAACGATATGCATCTCCAAATTAGATTCTCAAGTTGATCAGAGAATTCTACCTAAAGATAACTATATATACCCAATTTATAGTAATTTATAGAAATGAGATCAAGCTTTTATACTAAAACTAGAACAATCTGTTGTCTTTTTTGTAAATTAGTCTTTTCGGCATTTCTTAATAAATAGATTTTATGGCCTACCTCGATGAAGGGTGAAATGTATCAAAAAATAGTAAAACACAAGGAATGTCCTTTAAAAAGACAAATCCGAGTCCAGAAATAATTAGATGGAATGACCTGTAAAACAATATAGAATCTAACTAAACATCCCTTTTGTTGTTATTTTCGATCTCTATATATATAAAAAGAAACAATACTGAAACAAAGAAAATAAAAAAAATTATGGATTTTCTCATATTGATGTTCAATAGAGAATTCACAAACATTGGATATGAATAGGAGTCAAGAAGAAGATGAGATTGAAGCAAGGGACTGGTCTAATCTTAACGTCGACATCCTTGAGACGACCATTAAACGCCTCAACACATTCGAGCACTTGAAGTTTGGTGGAGTTCGCAGTCCGTGGAGGTCCATTCGCTCTCTTCATCGAAACCACACCGCTTATCGACCAAAATCTCCCTTATTAATGCTTGATAGTTCATCTCCTAGCTTTCATCGGCATTTTCGCAACCCTTTTGATGGCAGTCGCTACACTTTCACTCTTTACGAGTTATTTGCAGAGAAATGTATCGGATCTTCAGGTAGTTGGCTCATCATGAAAGGCCTTGACCACTATATACACAATCCATTCACTCTTACAAAGATCATGTTGCCAAAGAATGAACCATACTTTTATGAGCCTATAATTGCGTTGTCAAAGCCTGCATCTCCTCAGTTTTCCCTTATAGCTCTCACAGGCTATCCACGATCTCTACATTTCATTCGACAGAATGAGAAGAAATGGTCCTCCTACAACTACAATCTTGATGTTAATACTGACGAGATTATTCAGGCTGTGACGTCGAATGGGAAGTTTTATGCTATGAGTTCTCGAGGAAGACTTGCGTTTATTGATCTTGACAGAGATACGGTCCTCGAGTGGAAAGTTGATATTGCAAGGATAAAGTTCGATCTAAGAAGAGAGCACGTCTATTTCTTGGAGTCCAATAAAGAGATAGTGCTGGTCATCGTTGCATACGCGAAACTCAAACAAAATAAGAATATGCAAACACGTCGAGTGTTTAAGTTAGACATGGCTACATCTAGATGGATTGATGCAAGACACATAATGAAGGATAAATCTCTATTTTTAAGCCCTCGAGGATCGATGTCAGTAGAAGCAAAGGAGCAGGGATATCGAGTTTATACAGCGGGAGAAGAATCATTTGGGATGTTGGATTTGCGTTCAGGTGAAGGGAGAATATGTTGTGATCATGATGAAGAGTGTAAAATGAACAACTTTTGGGTGATGCCGGAACTTTTGTTCAGGGACCGAGATCCAAAATGGTGGGCGGCACTTTATAATATGAATGACCTGTGTATGCAGTTTTGTTCATGTTGCTACCTCTCTCGAGCTTCTAACTCCCCTTGATCTTCTGTGTTGTTATTTTGTATTTGATGGTGATGTTCTGGGCTCTTTGGACATCTCTTTGTAATGAGAACGAGTGATTTGTGCTTGTGTTTATCTGTGTTCCTAACAATTTCTTTAATATTGTATATAAATGAGTATTCTCACTGTTGACTACATTAATATGATAGATTTGAGATATACAGGTGAAAATCCTTGTTTATTAAGGTGTGGTTAGTTGACAAGAAAATGTATTTACATTCGCATGTGTTTCAACCAAGTTTCTATTTTCTAGTGTTTATTTTACAACGAGGCTGTTGTAGGTGGTACTTGGATATATATTTTGTAGAAAAAAAAACTTGTAACATTTATTGCAACCAAATTGGCTGTAATAACCTAAAAAAACTAAAAACTAATGATACATCATCAAATTAGTTGATTTTCACTAAAAAAGTGTATATCTTTTATATTTTAAGAGAAACAAATATGTGATTTGCAATGGAAATGTATTTCCTACAACGAAAATGCAAATCTAAAGGGTCATGTGACTAACCAAACATTATATTTGTATTTGGAGATAAATTTACCACAATAAAAGCGCAAACATCCAAACAAAGAATTTGAGATTAATTTCCGATAACAAATATTACATGCAACATTTTCTACATGCAACGTTTGCTACAATTACAATTGTAATGTACCAAACACCCCCCAAGATATGAAATGTGAAAGCTTAACTAGCTGTAAAAATCAGATAATCTTGACGCAGCGCGGAAGTTGTAACCTCGGAATCCATCAAGGGTGTTCTCTGAATCCATAAAGAACGATCTTCGAATCAACGAAGAGCTTCGAATCCACGAAGAAATATTGAGGAAAAACGAAATTTTATTAATCAAAGTTATGCCTCTAGGGTTTACAAGACTCTTCTTAAATAGAAAAAGAAACAAGACTCCTACCAGGACTCTAATTCCTACAAGGACTCTGAACTTACCAAAAATAGTAAAGAATTCCTAAAACATTAAAACTCCTACAAAAGACTCCTTATGAATAGGAAAGTCCACCGGTCAAATCTGAGATCAAATCGGATTTGTTTTCTAAACAAAACAGACTCCTAAATTATTACTAAAAATAGTAAAAACGGACAAAATTGTAATTATCTCTCAAACCGTAAGGAATTTGGCGAATCTGAGAATGCAAACCAAACCCAAAGGGGTAGGTTTGGATGGCTCCGTTTCGTCGAGATAGTCGATTTTCATATATAATTCGTCCAATTCCGACGTACGGTTTGAAAGTTACGGCCATTTCTTCGAAACAGGTTATTTTCTTCGACCAGGCCCGCATTTGGGCTTGCGAATGTCCCATTTTACATATCTGCTGTGTGTTCTACATCAAATCTCCAATTAGATGTTAATTAGAGAGATACCAATTACTCAATTCTTACTATTCATTCCGCTTTCAAGGTTAAGATAAGGTCACATATGATATCCGCTATCATAAATGTGAATTTCAAGACAAATTTAATTTTTAAAATAATAGTGAAAATAATACATGGTCTTATCTCGATTACCTAAAATTAGAACGAACTGCAAGTATTGTGGGAATTGGGCTTTCTCTAATAGCTACTTAATTTATCAAGGATCATGATCCCTAACTATTGTTTATCACTTTAAGATCCCCATCTTATTATTGTTCCTTTTTGATAAATAGGTTAACTAGACAAGAGTATAGTGATTAATTAATACCTATAGATATATGTTGAAAAATTATCAACTACTTAAGATTATAGCATAAAATTAAATCCAAAATAAAATCTTTTAGGTCAGAAAAAACAGGCCTGACAGGAGCAGTCGTGTAATCACTGCCATAGAAGATTGAGGACCCGCCTATCGCCCTGGCGCAGTTGATCCTTGCCCCCCTAACGGTAAAAGCCCCCGGAAGCGGCCAGCCTCTGAACTTGGGCGAGAGTAGCAGAGTTTCTGCTCAGACGAAGATGGTTGCCCAAATAAACCGTAGCAAATTAGAAAAGAGGCTTTGGAAGAAAAGAGAGAAGGAATGTTCTTGTTGTTGTGTTTTTCCACTTGCTCTTCGGATGTTTATATAGTATTGGGAAAGAACCGTTACAAATCAAATAATGAATACAAGATTTGTAACGTTCGACCGTTACCCAAAATCCTGCAGCCGTTATGCACACAAAAAACGTGCAAAATAAAAAACAGAAGAACAAAAAACGTGAGCGTGTGCGGTGCGACATGGCGCGCGCGTGTTGTGCAAAGCCCAAAAACACTATTCAAAGCCCAATATGAGATGAAGCAATATAAACCTCTTGGACTTCCTTTCATTTTTCAATGTGGGACTATTCACAAAGGTAAAATTGCCTTTTATGAGCTAAACATCCAACAATATATCTACTGCTTCTAACATAAAAACAAAAACTCAAAATTGTTGTGCACCGTGCGGAAGCGTGCTCGACAACCAAACGAGTCCGCGAGCGATGAGAGAAGAGAACTAAACCAAACACGAGTGCAATCACCAAAATACGACACAAATCAAACCAACACAGAGAATTTACGTGGTTCGGCAAATTGCCTACGTCCACAGGGAGATGATGGGGAGATTTTACTATATTGAGGAGAAATACAATGGGTTACAACTCACACAAACTCTCAAATATAACCCTAACCAAAGATCTCAACTCCTTCACAATATCTCTCTCTCTCAATATGCTCAAAAGACTATTTTTTCTCTCTAATTCTCTCTGATAAACCGTTCCATATATACAGAAATCCTAAAACCAAAACATACTAGGAGTTCTAAAATAAAAAATAAAACAAATTAGGAATCCTAATAACTTGTTACCCAAATAGATTAGGAATCATGTTACCAAAACAGATTAGGAATCCCAATAACATGTTACCAAAACAAATTAGAATAGCTATCCAACAATTCTCCACCTCGGTGAAGTGTTTCTAAATCTGATCCGACACCAACAAGAGCACTAATGTGTCATCTCTTCAAATCCAGCTGTACCAATGTGGTTACCTACGTACCCCTTCTCTCAAGGGATCAAGCTGCCCGTAGTTCATCCAAATGGTCTCGAACGGTCTCAACAATCACTCACGGCATCCCAATGACCCGGACTCGAGTCATACATGTATCTCGAAACCATGCTCACTGCCTGTGACAAATCTGGCTTTGTACAAACCAACTTATCCTCCTCTACAGCTCAAAACCCCAATGGTTGAGTCATATCAATTCCTTCATCAAGATCACCATGAAGAAATGCATCTAATTGATCAAATTTCAATCCATACTGTGCCACCAAAGCTAGCAAGATCCGAATCATCAACTTAGCATTGAACCTCACCGGAGTGCCTTCAGTGCCCTCCTTTTTCGTATACACCCACTTTCTAACCAATAGCCTTGTGTCGTTCTTGTGAAGAGACTTTATCTCCTCCTGCATAGCCACCTATCACAGATCAGCCTCCGAACTCTGCTCAGTCTCTCTGAATATAGTAGGCATCATCTCATCGATACTCCCTACCATAAGTGCATACGTAACTATTGTGTCTGTATACCATGCCGGCATCCGTATGTCTATCCTCTGTCTCCGAACTGTAATAGAATTCTGAACCTGAGTCGTCGGTCCCTAATCTTGCTCAACTATACCTGTATCCTCCAAATCATTACCATGCTCGCATGGCGTCACCTCATTCGGCACTCTAATAGATACGGTCCTATCTAGACAATGTGGAGCTGTATCAATCTCTACCATTTACGATATCTCCAATGTCGGGTCGTTCTCCACCTAATGAGAGCTAGGAAGCTTCAAGATAGAAGCCTCATTGAATGTGACGTCTTTACTTAGTACAATCTTCTTATTAACTGGATCTCATAGCTTGTATCCCTGGAGACCACGCTTGAATCCCACAAATATAACATTCCTAGCTCGAGGTTCAAATTTATCTGTTGTAACATGATAAAATGCAGCCTTGAGCTGATCATAGTCGTGTACTGACTCTCCCGACCACATCTCCAAAGGGGTCTTCCCCTCAATCACAGATGAATGCAACATATTAATGAGGTAGCTCGCATAAAAAAGTGTCTCAGCCTAAAAGATCTTTTCTGAACCACTCTGCGATAATAAACATCAAACATTCTCTAGCAAAGACCGATTCAATATTTCTGTCACCCCATTCTGATGTGGTGTGTGACTAACTGTGAAGTGCCTCTCTATACCCTCGTCTCGACATAGCTGCTGAAAGGGGTTAGAAGTATACTCACTATCATTGTTGGATCATAATGTCTCTATTTTTCTCCCAGTCCGCAGTTCTAATCTTTTTTTCACTTCACAAATATCTCTAGGACTTTACTCTTTTTCGTCATGATGTACACCTAACAATGCTTAGAATATTCATCAACAAACGAGACAAACCAATATCGACCACTAAGTGATGCCGTCTTGGTAGGACCCAAACATCTGTGTGCACGTAGTCCAAGATGCCCCTCGTCCTATGAATGGCTATCTCGAACTTCACCTTCATCTTCTTGCCAAGAACACAGTGCTCACAGAACCTAATTCTCTCACTCTTTGCTCCCTTCAATAGCCCCTGCTTGCACAAAGCCTACAGTAACTTTTCTCCTATGTGCCCTAACCTGTAGTGCCAAAGTCTACTCATGTTCGTCTCTGAAATAGCTAAAGCTATCTGGACAATCTTGATGCTTCCTTTAAGATGATACAAGTTTCGACTGCGGACTCCATTCATTACTATCAAAGATCCCTTAGTAAACTTCGCTACAATAATCTCAAAGGTCACCTTAAATCCCTTCGTCTCCAAAGCTCTAACTAAAATAAGATTCTTCTTTAACTGAGGAATAAATCCCACTTTATTCAATTCATGAACTACTCCATCGTGTATCCGAATCCTAATGGTACCTATCCCACAAATACCACAGGTTGATCATTTTTCATGACAACAACACCCCAATCGAGTCTCTTAAATGATGCAAACCAATCTCGCCTAGGAGTCACATGATAAATAGTACCAGAATCAAGCATCTAATCTGATGCATCCACATGGTTCACCTTCGGAGTAATCAATAGAGAAAAGATCGAATCATCGGAATCATCAACTTTCGCAACATTTACCTCATTAGCCTTCGGGCCCTTCTTCTTGTTATTCTCATTCTCCTTGAGCTTTGGGCAGTTCTCTTCTAATGTCTCTATTTCTAGCAGAACGCACACTAGTTCTTAGCTGATTGGTGATGGCCTCTTGACTTTTGACCTGCCTCTATTACCACCTCTTGGATATGGACTTCTTCCTCTCGTCTTTCCTCTTAAAATCGTAGTTTGTCAATGCGTTAGTCACTTCACTGTAAGTGATGAAAGATCTCCTATTTAACAAATTGAGCATGAAGGTATCATACTCCTCATCGGGTAAGGAGCCTAACAAGATAATCACCTTGTACTCATCCGTTATCTTCTCATCCATCACTACTGGAAACAGGACTTTTAGCGACGGACAAATCCGTCGCTAAAAGTCCAAAATCCGTCGCTAAAAGTTTTAGCGACGGAAAAAATAAAATTCTGTCGCTAAAATACCGACACTACATTGAGGGTCCCTAATATGACTATTGGCGACGGATAATCCGTCACTAAATATTAGCGACGGGACATTAGCGACGGATTTTCCGTCGTACTTTTTTTTAAAATTTTAAAAAAATCTTTAGCAACGGATTTTCCGTCGCTAAAGATGTCTTTAGCAACGGATTTTCCGTCGCTAAAACATCTTTAGCGACGGAAAATCCGTCGCTAAAAAGTGACCAGTATCTTTTTAAAAAATATTTTGAAATTTGAAATTACCCTGTACAAAAACATAATAATCCCTGTTCAATCAGTAATACCACACATGTATAACACATATTTCAATAAAAACAAATAAAAATACCCTGACATAATACATATTGTTTATACAACTATTGTCTTTAAAGTTAAATTATTACAAATCATTCATCGATATCATCCTCATCACCAGCTCCACCATGACTACCCACAGCTCCACCTTGTCTAGAAGTCCCGGTCTGCAAATATAATGAAATACCCAACATTACAATAGTATAAATAACAGGAAACTTTCATTAACAATTTTATAGATAAGTAAATTTTAAAGTTTCTGATCCTCATTTAAAATACATGGTGAACATCGGTACTGTTTGTGACAAGTTAACATTTCACCTTATATCACCAGACAAAAGCATGTCTTTTGAGAGCATATAATACAATAAGACATATCTTTAGAGGGCATATAATAAATAAATACAAACATCGAAGGAAAACATGATACCCATATGCAAAAGGAGCATAAAATGGAGGTGGCATGTAAGGCCTTCGTGATCGAAAGCCCATATATGGGCTTGCTCGACGACCCCGGTACTGTTTCATTCATGGTACATTGGTCCTTTTAACTGACACCTGCACCACAACCAAATCAGTTGGATGTTTACATTGTAAAGTTTAACCTAATCAAATTGATGCAAACCTTTAGCTGACGACCATGCAATTCCGATTCATTCAACAGCAGAGCATTCTGAACAGCCTCTACTTCAACAAATTCCACATATGCAAATCCCTTGGGCTGACCAAACTTGTCTGTTAAAATTATTACTCTGTTTACAGTCCCACAAGACTGAAAATGTTGTTGCACTTCCTCAGGAGTGCAGGCATAGTCCACCTAACAATCGGTATGAGAAGTATAATTCATAATACTCATAAGATTGATTAAAATAAAAGGGATACTACCAAAAAGAAAGAAAATTTGCTTCACTAGTTAAGACTGTTCTACTGCTAACATTTCACTAAGATGCATGCTACCAAATACCTCTATCCAAATAAATATCATTAAAATAGTTACCACGTTGCATCAAACCTCTAACTAAATAATTATAGATGTTTATAACAGCGGCAATATTAAACATCCATCTGTCATCTTACATCTTCAAAAGAATATGAGCAATAAGCAGTGCATCCATTAAAAATGGGATGTGACTACGAAGCTGTATACTGGTGGTCACAATATAACAAGAACGTCAACTTATCCAGCACTAAGCAATCAAAAATTTACATATTCTTTCCTTATACCGATCATGTAATACATAAATTTCAAATAAGACTTCTTGCTAGATAAATGTAGGAGTGAAGTAAGAGATGCAAGCATTACTGTAAACTGCAAAACACTGAAGAGAGGATGGCTTGAAGAACCTCACATTACCAACATAGATCGATCTCGAATCCACCTCCTCCTTTTCAGCTTGGCTTGCAGCACCACTGGATGAATCTTCTGGAAAGAGTAAAAGCACAAGGAAATGTTAAACCAAGGAGCAAACATAATCTTCCAATAAGAGACTGTAAGAGCACACAATCAACAAAGCACGCACAATGATTGTAAGTATACAAGAACTGAACTACAGGGCAGCTTTCTCGGAAAACATAGTGTACAGGAAGCTACACTTATCAAAACAATGTCATGATGCCCCGAGAATATGAACACCAACTACCGAAACCCTAATCCCGAACAAAGCGGCTCCGGCAAAAACCCTAGAAAACGAGAAACAGAGGGAGGGGGGAAACCAAATCTTGAACAGCAGACATCTCCTTTCGACCTTAGCCTGCATCTCTCGCAAGGCTCCAGCTTCCTCCTCGATCTCCTTCAACCTCTGCTTCATCACCTCCAAGTTCTACTCCAACAAGATACCATCTTCAGTCTTTCTAACTAAAGAAATCAAAATCTAGGGTTTCGGGGCTACCTCTTTAGAGGATTGGGGATCTTGGTCATCGGCATCGGCGGCGGCCATCTCGTCGTCTGCCTCCATCTCCCCTTCTTCTTCTTCTTCGGAGAGCGAAGGATGGGCGATCGAGGTGCGGTGATGCGAGGAGGAGGAGGACTCGAGGGCGGCGACGCGACGGGCGAGGGAGCGGAGGATGGAGGGAGTGGAGAATGGGAGAGGGGCGGCGACGCAGCGGGTGAGGGTTGGCGGCGGTTGGCGGTGGTTGTGGTGCCGACGAAGTGAAAGGGGAGGGAGAGAGGGGGGGAGGGGGGGAATGAGGAGAGGGGGGAAGTGAGATAAGGATTTGGGGGAAAGCCCCCGCTCGGGGGGGGATCCCTCTGTCGGGCGCGGGATGCCCAAATTTTTTGGGCATGCCCGCGCCCAATATTTTTCTTTTTCATTTAGCTTTTAGCGACGGAATTTTCGTCGCCAAAAGTTGTTTTAGCGACGGAATTTCCGTCGCTAAAAGTA
>BQKN01064938.1:521373-547591 GCA_022839385.1 Asparagus kiusianus | reverse complement strand
GTCATCATAACCGACTCGAAGCGCGGGACCAGTCGGTCCTCCGCAATTAAGACGACTCCCCGAGCGGATGTCTTGATGACGCTCTCGTCCCAAAACTCACTCAGTTTTCGGTCGATAAATTAGAATGATGACTCACGGATCAACCCGCCTCGACTAAAGGGATAAGATCCGACCAAGACCACTTCAAATGTCACTCGAAGCTACAGCATTGACTAGTGTAGGTGGAAAATTTGTAGTAAAAAGAATGAAAAAAATTGATGTGTATTCCTTTAATCTCAGTTACAATTGAATTTCCTGATTACAAAAGAGAGGAGAATGATCTGAATTCTCCCCTTTGTTTAAAACTGGGTTCTTCACGGTGACGATGGAGTACCTCTCTCGAATGCTCGCGTCGAGTTTGCTCTCCGTTGACGATCCGAGCGTCTTGATTCACTAAAACGTGGTCTTTTCCTCACGATTTGATGTTGTGGAGAACTCTGAACGAGTTTGAAACTCTATGAAAGAGTTGATTTAACCGAAATTGGTCTATAAGCAAAGGATGAAGAAAGCTTCTGTTGCTGATCTCCAAAGCTCCAGCAATTCCCCCTCAAGATATCTTCTTTGCTGCCAAAGAGAAGCCTCAAAGTTCCAGGATCCGAACTAAGCTGATTTTTTAGTTATTTATAAGGGATTAAGGAGTGTAACCACCCCCTTAGTTCGCTCCTAAGTTGGGCTAATGGGATGTAACCGCCCCTTAAATCACTTCTGAGTGGAGTTGTGATCCCCTCAAATCGTGGAAAACGGTTTTGAAACCGTTCAGCTCGTGTTTGAATGAGTCAAACGCAAAATCCGCGTTCTGGTGTGAATTTTGCATTCAAACGCGGTGTGTGGAAGCTTGAACGCAGTGTCTGAAAGCTCGGACACAGCGGCTGGAAGCTCATTTGGCTGTTTGTTGGAAGCTGCGTTTGGCAGCGGATGAAAGCTGGGTTGGCAACTTTCGGAGGCTGCGTTTGTGGCCGAACATGAGTTGCGTTGGCAGCTGGATCTGAGCTGCGTTTGCAGCGTTTGGAGCTGAATGTGAGCTGCGTTTGCAGCCAGGTTTGACCTGCGTTGGCAGCTGGATCTGAGCTGCGTTTGCAGCGTTTGGAGCTGAATGTGAGCTGCGTTGCAGCCAGGTTTGACCTGCGTCCGCGGTCGAATTGGTGTTACGTCTTGATGATGGTACGCGAGGAGGACTTACACGTCTTGGTTTGAAGAGACCGTCAATTTGTAGTCTCTTTCTGTCAGAGCATTGCAAGATCGTCGTTTTGTAATCTTTGCTTTAACTCTTTGATATGTAAGAGTCGTCAGATTGTAACTCACGATGTTGATTATGAATGTTGTTGATTAGAGCTTTCATCAGTTGTTGTGAAGGTCGTCAGATTGTAACCTTCATCGATCTACGTGAAAGTTTTCAAATTGTAACCTTCTGGAAGTCGTCAGATTATAACTTTCATCATCGGTGTTTGATGGGGATAAGCAATCTATACTAATTTTTAGACAACCTACAACTAGTTCCATCAAGATCTACGCTCTGATAAGGATCATCCTGCACAAGCCGCCTATTCCACTCACAAGTCATTTCCCAGAGAATTGTTATGATGCTTCTCTGTACACAAATGACTTCTCCTCCAATTCACAGCCGTCACCTGGAGAAAGAAGGACAGCCACACAGGCCAACCTACCATACACCCTGCCTACTCTGACAAACCCAGAGCACTGAGAAGATTTCTCTCTCCTAACACCGACTGACTTCCCTCCCAGTCGCATGCCGACACCTGGAGGAAGAAAGATGACTCAGCAGCCTGCCTGTTCACCTTTCAAACCACCTCCTGTGCATAGTCAACAAAAACCGAGGGTCAAACTCCCAGAGGTAAGAGAGCTATAAAAGGAGGTAATGAAGGTAAGAGAGAGAGAGTACTGGCTACTTCTTCTTGCACCTTACCGTTACTCCCCTTTCGATTTTTAATAATTCTAAGAGGAAAAACCCCCTACAAGGACCTCAATGGCCCGGGAGCCTCAACAAACCCTCCCCAAGTTCATCAACTGACTTGATAGTCGGAGATACCACCGAGAAACTAGCCCCGTATTCCTGCGATTCTTGCATGTGCAGGCTATCAGCCCACCCCGCGCGCTTAGAATCGGGCATAAAGTTGGAGGAGGAGTCGACCCCAACATTCATCCTCTCATTCTTCCCTACCGTCGCCAGGATCGAAACTGCATCCGATTGCGGGAAACCCCCATCGACTGTTTGTTTACGAGCATCAACAGTTGTAAATTTAAAGTTTATTATAATTTAGAAAATAGATTCATGTTTCTAAGATTACGAACTTTCTCATTATTAAGATATAAGGTTCTATGACCCATCATATTAATTTTTCCTGCCTAAAACTGCAAATTGCATGCTTTAGAAAACATTTCTATTTTTACTATTATTCCTCATCTTTACAATCTTGTTTCCATCAAGAAAAAGGAAAGAAGTAGATAAACGTTCCCATACACCGAACCGACACTCACACCTGCTTCGCTTCCTGTGTGCTAACAGATCTCCACCTCCCTCCTCTCTTTTGTAGCTTTCTTCCAAAATAAGCGAATAATTATTAAGAAAAAAAAGAACTAACTCCAGAATCGCGATATAAATAGATTCCCAAATCTTCAAGCAATTAATTTCTAGGGAAGGTAGATTTTCTCCTCAGTCTACAGAGATCTAGGGTTTTCGAGATCCTCGAGTTCCAGATCTCGATCTCGGTTTCGATCGGGAATGAGGTTAGTTCTGTTTGTTCTTCTCTCTCTTAGTGCTGCTACATTTTGTTTAAAGATTTGGAATTGCGATTTAAAACTGTTCTTGAATTTAGATTGAGAAACTGAAGGAGTTGAGTTGATTGGAGATTGGAGATTGGAGATTGGAGATGGGAGAGTTTCAGCTGGGGACCGTGGGAGCGCTGAGTCTTTCAGTGGTCTCCTCGGTTTCGATTGTGATCTGTAACAAGGCGCTCATCAGCACTCTCGGATTTACTTTTGGTAAGAGATGCCGATGACTCTTTGATTAATTGCATTTGTTGCGTTTTTAGCGTTAGATTTATAGTTTGTTTGAATTCGACTTGCTTGTTGTTGGATAATGCGTCCTCAATTTGTTAAAAATGGCTCCTCATTGGTTATTATTAGGATTTAGTGAATTTTGGCATTAAGTTTAGTGTGTAGTTATGTGGAAAGTGTTGCATACCGTTCTTTCATCTTTGTCGTATTACATAAGGACTTTTTGCCATTGGTTGGATGTTGTATTTCCTTGTTGGATCCGATGTTTTCTACCCGATTTTGTTATTATTCTCTGGATTTATTGGTGGGTGTTATTATTTTGTTAAGCATTAATTCCATGCACAATTAGAAGGGCATGGCTCTATGTTTGGATATTGTATGGTGTGTTCATTGTTATTAATACTCTCCATGCAAATGTTCTAAGCTCAATGATTATTTTACGTAAATAGTTTGAGCTATTTCACGTATTTTGTTGTTGAGTTTTTAGCATTTATGTGACGTGTCAACTTTAAGCGGATAGTTTCTGTAAGGTGACACGATGGAAATAACGCAAACAAAATAGAAAGGAAACAAAGAATGAATGACACCGCACCTAGGAGGAAAAAAAAAAATTTCACTTCACGAACTAAGCTGATACATCATCATTATTTGAACCAAAACTGTCTTGACCATTTGAATGGAAAAAAGCGTTAATCTCTATTTTTTCCAATACCAATATGATTTTGATTGGTGTGTCATACTTTTATGGATCCAAGTTTTACCAATAAAACCCTACCCTCGTTTGCAATCATGGTTGTGATTTATACCTGTATTTGTGTTCTAATATGTTTTTCCTGTATCATCATTGTATCAGTCTTATAGCTTGAAACTCTTTTCCCTGTTGTTGAATTTTAAGTATAAATTTAGTTGTAGAGGGCTACATAAAGGGAAAGTTTGTAATGAGAAAGTTGCACAATTTGATGTTAACTTTAGGCAGGTGTCTGATGTTCTATACAAGACAATTTCCACTTTTGTGCTAGCAAGGTACTTACAAAACATAATTGTGAACTCATTCGTGTCGGTGCATTGTTGTCTTAACTTTTTTTGTTGCTAAGCAGAGGACTTGGATTGTGGACATCCCACAACCATCCCTACCATTTTGCCAGATGGGAGGTATCCTCTACATGGCCCATTTATGCATACCATCAGATCCATCACATTATTTGTTAAATTTGATACTATTGTTATTCTATTGTAGTATATGGGAATGAATTTGGAGAATTTTAATGCTTGTTCACACAGACATGCATATGTTCCACCCACATGAATTTGGAGAATCTTAATGATTGTCCACACAAACAAACACATACGCATACATATATTTTGCATACCTTTTTGATGTTGGCTAACTATTCGTTTAAGTTACAGATAGCTTTGTGCATGTATTTGGATGAATTGTTGAGACTCAAACTTCTATCAATCCATGTCTATGATTAAACTCATTAAAGATTGTTGCTTTGTTGATAGTTTAGTGATTAGGCATACGAGCATAGTGGGCGGTAGGGGTGGAAATGAACCAAATCGAATCGAATATCATGGTTTTCAGATTCGTATGTGGTTAGTTTTCACGAATTCAATTTGAATACAATTTTGAATTCATGTTGAATTGGAAAGAGTGTTCAAATTCAATTTGTTGATTGGACGAATATTTGTTAAATGTTCACGAATATCTCACTAGCACACTGGGTAAGTCACAAGATTATTGGGGATGAGGTCTTGACTTCAAACCCTATGTCTGAAGTCTTTTCTTATTTATTTTTTATAATGTTTTACTTATGTTATTACGATATCTCACTTTTAGAATTATTATATGTATGTTTATAAATTATTAATATAATACTTATAAATAGCAATATTTATAATATTATGGACGCATAAAAGATAAAACAATGCAATAATATATAAGTAGAAAAATATAAACGAATATTTAATAATCAAACGAATCGAATATACCTCAGGTCAAATTCTATTCATTTATGAACTGAATACTAAAAAAATATTCATTTACTATTAAATGAACTACCTAATCGAATATGACTGAATATCTGGACGAATAATAATCGAACTGTTTAACAATTATTTGATTCGTTTCCACCCCTACTGGACGGAAATAAGTTATTTATAGGATCCTTTTATATTTGTTTGCATATCATAGCCTGCATTTTTGGGCTTTAGGATGCTGCAGTCAAGAGCTGTTTGCAATTTTTCCAATGTTCATAGGAATATTGTGATAGCTTCAAACATATGCGTTCTGGTTCTTGCTTGCATATCCACATTATATCACGTTCACATAGGAGTGGCACAAATTTCTTGTATAAAAGGACGTTCATAGGCACTGGTGCGAGACTGGACTTGCTTAGGTTTTTCTTTGCAAGTGCAATTTCAGGGATAATGCTTATATCATTTCAAAATGTCCATGTTGGATTAAAGAAACATATTAAGCTCCAGATTTCAACATACTATTCATTTAAGTAGTTGTTTCTTGTTACCATCATTCAGGATGTTGTCATGGAAGATTTTATTCAAGTAGATTAAAAATTTGTACCTCCTGTTTCGAGTTCGAATTTCATCCAACTTTGATAAGTCTAATTCAATTATGCCATTGAATCTGCATATCTGGAAGATTCAAGTAATGGAGTCTAGAAGTTGACTCAGGAGTTGTCCATAGGGTTAATTTTAGGAAACCTCCTCAACTATGGGGGTCATTTCAGAAAACACCCCTCAACTATTTTAACTCTAGAAAATCCTCCTCAATTATAGAGTTGTTGTAGATAACCCCCTCAACTTTCAAAATATGATTTATCTCGCCTCAACTTTTCTCACTTAACCCCCTAAATTAATATAATTAAAATTTAAAGGAACACATGATTTAAAATGACCATAGCATCCCTAAGACATTAAAAATGTTACCATAATCTTCCTTACTTTTTTGGTTACAAATAACTTTTATTTTATTCCCCCATCTTCTTATTCCCCATCTTCGTTGCTAGGTTCACGTGCAAATATGATTTTTTTTCTTTCTTTTTGAAACACTAAACTCTGTTATTTTCTGCTTATATATTTGAAATAATTGAAACTTTTGAATTTTTTTGAAGATTAATTTCTTCATCCAGACCCATTGAAGTGAGGTCTAATATTTTGATTGGGTTGGGTTTTTAAACTCACATGAATTTTTTCAACCAAGGATATATTAGTCTTTGCATATTTTAAATTAATAATATTAGAGGGGGTTATTTGAAAAAACTAGAAAGATAAAGGGGGTTTTGTGAAATAGCCCATAGTTGGGGTTTAGTCATATTTTGAAAGTTGAGGGGGGCTATCTACAACACCCTCAAATTCGAGGGGGATTTTATAAAGTTAAAACAGTTGAGGGGGCTTTCTGAAACAAGCCCCGTGATTGAGGGGGATTTTCTAAAATTAACCCTTTTCTAAAATTAACCCTTGTCCACATCTTGCTATATGGAATATTTGAGGTACCGTACAATTCAATACAATATGCAGGAAAATTTGCATGCATCTTATGTATGTGTACCTATAGGGTTAATGTAGCATTGTAGCTTACCACACAAAATATTGTACACTACAATACACTATATATTTTGATAAGTCTTCTCAGTTTATAATTAAATTCAAAGCCCTTTGGAAGGCCTTTAGGTGCTTACATCCCCCTGTTATTTGCAGCTACAACTTTGACAAGCTGGCATCTTCTAGTCACATTTTGCTCTCTTCATGTGGCATTATGGATGAAGTTGTTTGAACATAAACCTTTTGACCCAAGGGCAGTAATGGGCTTCGGAGTCCTCAATGGAATCTCCATTGGGCTGTTGAACTTGAGTTTGGGTTTCAATTCAGTTGGATTCTATCAGGTCAGTCTGCTTTCTCTGATTCAGCTTTTGCTAAATATTCCCTGGATATAATATTAAGGTTTTATGTCCTTTCATAATTTAGAGACAATCCTACTAAAATTTATCTAGTATTCTTTGTGATCAGTATGATTGATAGATATTTAAAATTCACAGGAATAAAGAAATTTCTTTTCACTTAGTTTTTTGGAGGAGCTTGATGAGAGAGAGAGAGAGAGGGAGGATGCGGCAGCACAGTGCATGCTGACCTCTATCCTTAAATAAGGATGGTGCAGGACTTATCATGTATGTTTTGGAGGATTAGTAGAAGTTTTCCTTCTTAGGACCTAATAAATTGACTAGTTGACACTGTCTCCTGCAACAAAGTACAGTGAATTGACTGAGGGGGAACAAGAAAATCACATGAGCTGATAGTTACATAACTAGGATAGATGCCTTTTCTAGATAATCTGGAGGGAAATTTTTTTTGAATCTTAAAACTTGCCCTTAACAAAGTGCTTACAAACACTCTGCATGATATTGGGGACGAGGCTTGAATCATGCGATTATCATCTGAGTGTTGGAAGGATAATTGCATAAGTTAACTGGGATAAATATCTTGTCTAAATAATCTGAAAAGTTTTTCAATTGTCACCCTGCACACAAAACCGGGGACAAAGTATGATAGTTATACCTATTAATTTGTTTTTATTAAACCACTGATATTTTCTTTTAATATTTCATTAAATGTATTATTTGTTGACAACTTCATATTTGAAAAAAAAAAATCAGAGTGTCAACTGGATATAATCTTACTTCATCTTGTCATCTTGCAATTTAGTTTAACCACTAACATCGGAACATCAACATATGTTGTATATATATTTACATTGTTATCTGTCATCTTTTCTTTTAAAAGTAGTCCTAGTACTCTTCCTTTATTTGTACAATGATGGCTATCGGTTTTGTTTTATCTTACAATTTAAATCTACCCAGAGATTTTGTTTTTGTAATTCAGTTGTGGGGTTTACCTGTTGGAGATGATATTCTGCATTTTTTTTAATTCCAGATGACAAAACTGGCAATCATTCCTTGCACTGTTCTGCTGGAAACTCTTTTCTTCAGGAAGAAGTTCAGGTAAGCTTACTTACACTGTATTTAGCAGACACTCAAATAGAATGATCAGAAAGTGAAAGGAGCATGGTTATTGTTTATATAGCCCATTAGCTATGGTCTGGACATATTGATGATCTAGATGTGACGGTCTGGATATATGCACGTCTGCGACACACCTACTAAGTGTGTGGAGGGACATACCAATCCCTTATTACTCAAATCCATACATATACATAATGATGCAACTACAATTTTTGGGTGCATGTACTTCCACAGTTCCACTCCAAGTTACATAATGCAGCCCCACCCATATTCCGCTGTTTTAAAATTTTGTTTTTCCTGTTACATTTTAAACTTTAATGTAGTTGGAATGTTTAAGGACAAAACACAGTTTTTAAGATGTGTGTGTGTGCGCGCGCGCGCGTGTGTATATATGCACGCCCACGTGAATCATAAGCAAAACGTCTGTGAAACATTTTGGTCATACTTGATGAACATCAATAAAGTTCTTTGTGATTTTACCTAAATAGCTACTAGCCTCCTTTTAGAATGTAGCACCCCTAAATTTTATGTCTCCAACAGTTATATTATTATTTGATATGCTTTGTTAACATCATTGATAATTGGGACCCGACAATAGCAATGCTTTTAGTTGAAGGAGGATGCCTGATTTGAGTGCTACTTTAAAGGGGTAGAGAAATTTACCTTATTGGGGCTCGGTCTTGGCTCATGCAGCTCATGATGTGAATTTGGTCCTAGAGTGGTCTGCTTATCAGGATACGTCAAAAGTACGAGCCTTTTAATTTGAAGGAGGATACTCAAATCAGAAATATATATCACATTGAAAATATCTGTCATAATAATGGTGATCAAGAGAAAAAAATGGAAGGCTAAATATAAGAAAACCTTAACTTTTGATGATTATCAGATAAAACCCCGTAACTTTAAAAAAAAAATCAGAAAATCGCCCTTAGGTTTTGGGGCCATTAGATAAGCCCCCTTTAACTTTAAAATTTTACCAGAAAACTCTCCGCTTATCCCAAGTATCACATGGGTGGGTAAAATTATGCATGAGTATTTTACCCTGTGAAACTGTGGTTCATGCTGAAAAATTTTGAAGTTAAAGGAGGTTCTCTGATAACCCCTAAACTTAAGGAGGGTTTTCTGATTTTGGAAGTTATGGGAGATTATTTGATAACTGTCCATAGATAAGGGGGCTTCTATGATATTTAGCCAAAATGGAATTGTCTTGTTATTCAGTGAGCTCGTTCGACGCCCGCTGATATAACTTTTGATCCATTGCGTATCCTGTTATTTTAAGATAAATTATATTATCTCATTGTTCTATCTCTAGTTTGTTGTTTATGCACAATGTTTGGTGCCTTTTGCAGTAAGAGTGTCCAGTTCTCACTTACCATCCTTCTTGTTGGTGTTGGCATTGCGACTGTGACAGATCTGCAACTCAATACTCTGGGATCTGTCTTATCACTACTTGCAGTTCTTACAACTTGCATTGCTCAAATTGTATCCTTCAATAGTTACTTCATCACAATGAATTTGCATAAACTTCTTCAATGACTTTAAGACTCATCAGATATTTGCATAAGTAAGGTAGTGCTTTGACTTAGTATTCAAATCATTCGTATTTGCAGTATATGAAAATGACCTTCCTATGGACAAAAAAAGTGATAACCATATTGATCGGGAGAGGTTAAGTCTCATAAGATACTTGCATTAGTAAGGTAGTGCTTTGAGTTAATCTTCAAATGATTCGTATTGGCGTTCTGAAGTATTAAAGTATATGAAACTGACATTCCTATGGACAAAACAAGTGATAACCATACTGAATGGGGATGTTAGGTCTCAGCCCAATAGGCATATTGTATGTTGAATTTAGCTTTGGGTCAATAGCAATCAAGTATATGTCATAATTTGGTGTTCAGGTCATTTCCATGCTGTATAAATTTGTTCTTGCTATATATAGGAACAGTAAGAGGAAATTTCTCAGTCCACTGAACTGGAGATTTATGTGACTACTTTCATGAGCATAGTTATTATTGTTTTCTTGTGCATTTGAAACCTGCTGCTTTGGGGTCTGGGCCAACTTCTGTTACGAAACTTATCTGTGTTCTCACATTAGCGGGCTGCAACGCACCATACGTCACACAAAGCTTCTGTGCATTCCTATTGGCGAAATTGAATAGTGATTCCTTGTTGTGGACCCTTCTCAAAGAAGCCATTTAGGAATTTTAGAGCATGGTTGTAGCAGTGTAATAGCATTCATTAGTTATCAGAAAACAAATTTGACAGAGTTGCTTATTGTATCTGATCCAACAGATCCACCATAAAGAATAGATGTAATAAAGGGAGTTGAAAATTATGTAGCACGGTTTATAGTGTAACAGTGATTCAGTAGGCTAATTTGGAAAAATATTTTTTTAAAACTTTTAGTCACATTCAATGTCATATTGTTCTATTTCTTTTTGGAACCTTAACCATCTATTCTCAGATGACCAACACAATTCAGAAAAGGTTTAAGGTCTCTTCAACGCAGCTATTGTATCAATCTTGCCCTTATCAAGCACTGACCCTGTTCATCATTGGTCCATTTCTTGATGGCCTTCTTACAAATTTGAATGTTTTTGCATTCGAGTACACACCTAAAGTCCTGGTAAGTGAAATTTTTACCTTTTGATTATTTTTTAGTCTTTTTGCCTCTTGCAACTAAGATCTGTTGTCATTAATTTGCTTGCAGTTCTTCATTGTCCTGTCTTGTTTGATATCTGTCTCTGTCAACTTCAGCACATTTCTTGTAATTGGAAAAACATCGCCAGTCACTTATCAAGTTTTGGGTCATTTGAAAACATGCTTAGTTTTGACATTTGGCTATGTGTTACTTCGAGATCCATTTAGCTGGAGAAACATCTTTGGTATTTTTGTAGCCTTAATTGGCATGATTCTCTATTCTTACTGTTGCTCAAGAGAGAGTCAGCCAAAGCCAAATGAAGCATCATCCCAGTCATCACAGGTACGGTGCACTTCGAATATCTCCTCTTGTACTTTATTAATTTCCATATAACAATATTCACTGGGCATTGGACAGGTATCTTCTTATTGTAGTTTGCTTTGCTATAAAGTCTTCTCCATTCAATCTTCTTTCTATTAATCATGCTTGCTAAGTGATATTTTAGAAAGTTTTCTGCTGGTCACAATTTCATTTTTTAATGTAAAACTGTAAAATGCATGAACAGTTTGTACCACATTATCCAGAATGTAGAATGCTTCAGTTAGAAATAGAGCAGGTATATAGGACAGTATTAGTCACATAAAGTGGCATACTAGGGGCTTCTTTGATCGCTTCGTCAGAATGAAATAGAGTCTTCTCAAACATGTGACAGTTTTTAGGAAGAAGAGGAGAGAAAAAAGGTCCGGTGAGCCATAAGGAAGAACAGCAGAGAAACGAGAGAAGAAAAACAATAAGAAGGGGATGAAGAACTGTAAAACAGCAAAAAAGGGGGAGGGGAAGATTGTGAAGCAGGAGCAGTAAAGGAAGAAAGGAGAAAAAGAAAAATGAGAGAAGAATAAGAAGCAGAGGGTGAAGAAACAGAAAAGGAGTTTAAACGTGATTAGGAAACCATGACGAGGGAAGTGTCAGTTTGATTGGTTGCACTCGGCGGCTGTCTGTTGATGAATTCTCTAATTTTGTTCCTTCAAAAGCATCGATATAAAATGAAACATTATAAGTAGTTCCTTGTGTACTCCATTCATCACGTTCTAACTATGAACTGACTTCTCATTTTTAGCGACTCATCCTTTCTTACCAATTAACTTCAGGTAAAGGAAGGCGAAGCAGATCCTCTACTTGGTTTGGAGAATGGCACGGTTGGTGATGCTCAGAAAGGCCCCGTGTGGAGATCGGACAAAGACCTGCATGCCTAAGTCTTCTCCAAAATCTTCTTTCACAACATTATGTAAAAATTGCTGATAAAAAAAATCGGCTTTAGTTAGGAGGTTGGAAATGCTGATGGCATCTCTGTTAAAGTCTCTTATAAAGCGAGGAGAGTTGGAGACAATATTCTTTTAATTGAATTTTTGGTTGCCATATGGTGATGGTCTCATATAGCTCAGCTTGTACTAGAATTTTGTTATTGATTTTAAACCAGCTTGTCCTCTCGTTCTGCAATCATTTCAATTGTGATCAATTGGATGTTTAAGCCCTTTTGTTTCTTGGTGGATGAAGAATTCTGCTGTTAATTGTAGATGAGCTCGTCCTGATACTTTTTCATGTTTCCTACGTGCTTAATCCTGATTTCTCTGATCATTTTTGTAAGTTCAGCGACATGCAAGGATTTGTTTCTCGGAGAAATTTTTAAAACCAACCCATTTGGAGTTTTTATTGCAAAAAACAACCCGTTTTTGATTTATTTAGAGAAACCGACCTGGTTTCAGCACTGTCGCTGAAACCAGGTCGGTTTTTCTAAAAAACTTTACGAAACTTCACGGGAGTTCAACTCCCGTGAAGTTTGAACTCCCGTGAAGTTTAGCATGTTTTTAAACTTCACGAGAGTTTAACTCCCGTGAAATTTATTACCCTCATTAAACTCCACGGGAGTTCAACTCCCGTGGAGTTGCAGGGTAAAATCCCCAGCGAGTAGCTCGCTGGAAAATCTGGCCTGCAGCTTCACGGGAGTTCAACTCCCGTGAAGTTGGGGATTTTACAGCAAGCTACTCGCTGGGGATTTTACCCTGCAGCTTCACGGGAGTTGAACTCCTGTGAAGCTGCGGGCTATATAACCGAAGCGACAGACCCCCCTCACCTCAGTTCTCTCTCCCCGCAACCGCCCCAAACCCTAACCTCTCTCCGCCGCCGTCCACGTCGTTTCCGACCCCAGCCCCCCAAATCCGACCGCCGGCCATTAATTCCGACCGCCAGCACTCCATTCCGACCGTTTGCCCTTGATTCCGACCGTCGGAACAGTCAAGTTCGCCGGATTTCGACAATTTGAGGGTAAATTCCTCCCAAAATTAGATTTTCTCTTAATTTCTTGTATTTTCTCGCTATTTAATGGTGATTACATGTAAAAAATTTATATTTTAGAATTTAATTGTGAAATTTTTATGATTTATGTGAAGAAAACTTAAATAATTTTGTCGATTTAGAGGGTAAATTATCAATAATGTAAAAAATAGTGTTGGTACATATGTATGACATCTAATTTATTTTTAAAAAAATTGTGTTATCAATAATTTTGTCGATTTTAGAATTTCATTGTGAATAAGTTATGAAATTAGTGCTATATGACATCAATTAAAAAATCTAAAAATTAGTGTTATATGACATCAATTAGATTTGAGAATTTAATTGTGAATTTTATGAATTATGTGAAGAAAACTTAAATTATTTTGTCGAGTTAGAGGGTAAATTATCAATAATGTAAAAAATAGTGTTGGTACATATGTATGACATCGGTATATGAATCGGTATATGAATTTGTAAAAAATTATGGTTCCCTAAAATTGATATAGGATTTAATTTTAAGTAACAATAAATTTTTAGAGTCTTTTCGTGTAATATTGATCTTGATTGTTTTACTCTTCAGAGGTAATGATGAACGATCGAATCGTAATTTTGTGTTCGTATGATGGGAAGATTAAATACCTCGAAAATAATATGCCAGTTTATGAAGGAGGTACGACGAGACCATTGTTTATAACAAAATCGTGTACTTTCGATGAGTTGGTTAATGAATTGCACAAACTTACATTAACCAACTCACGTGAGTATCACCTTAATGTTATTTGCAATTATCCTGTCGTGGAGAACAGGACAAGCGGCATTCAAATATCAAGTGACTACGATATGAGTCTAATTGGAGTCTTACATGACGAGAAGCGTTCGATTGAATTGTTCATTGAAAAACATCAAAGAAATTTGGGCAAATCGTTGAATTATGATGGAATGTATTCCCGCATGTTGGAAGACCCTGATGTTGATTCCATTGGCTTTTTATCTCCTCAACAAGATGAAGGTTGGACACAATCACAATATATGAGAGGTCCTTCGCTTGTGGGCACTTCGAATGCGTTCGATACTAACACGGGAGTTCAAGAAGATAATGCAAGTGTTGAATCTGAGAATGATGATGAAGAGGAGGGCTTACAAATTGATAGCATGACCTTGATAGATCGTGATGAAGGGGACAACCACCACATTGACGGGTGTTATGCTAATAATGAGTATGTTGTCTTAGAGGATCCGCCGCCCGATGAACTTCAAGGAGAAGAATGGATCGATAACTCCGTGATGGAAAGGGGACAACCATAGCACAGGTGTTTCATAAGACCCACGTCGACGAGTTCGCAGGCCGTGAGGACAGGTCTCGATCATTTGGGCAAGCATACACTCGGCGCCGACGGCCACGTGACGATGACGGCGGCACTTCGCATGCTGATGGAGCCGGCACTTCGCATGCTGATGGAGCCGGAACTTCACATGCTGATGAAGCCGGCACTTCACATGCTAATGGAGCCGGCACTTCGCAGCCTCACACACAGCCGGATACTCAGATAGTCGAGGCTCATCAGCGCGGGGGGCGGGGAAGAGCGAGGGGGAGGGGGAAGAGAGGGAGAGGAAGGAGAGGAGCTATATTGAGTTGTATTTGAACTTATTTTGTTAAAATTTGTAAATTGTATGAATTTTCAAATACTATACTTTTATGGATCAATTATAGCTCGATATGTGATCATTTTACGTATTGTTTGATTCGTGCGTGTTTAAATAATATATATTGCAGTAATTATTGTCAACAGGTAAATAGTTGTATATATGAGTTAAATAGGTAGACGTATGCATGCTGTGTATGATTTTGCAAAACCTGCAACTTCACGGGAGTTGAACTCCCGTGAAGTTGCAGTGTAAATTTCCCAGAGAGCAATTCTCTGGGAAATTTGGCCTGTAACTCCACGGGAGTTCAACTCCCGTGGAGTTTTAACAATACAACAAACTCCACGGGAGTTGAACTCCCGTGGAGTTTATGAGGGTAATAAATTTCACGGGCGTTCAACTCCCGTGAAATTTATAAACGTACTAAACTTCACGGGAGTTGAACTCTCGTGAAGTTTCGTAAAGTTTTTTAGAAAAACCGACCTGGTTTCAGCGACAGTGCTGAAACCAGGTCGGTTTCTCTAAATAAATCTGAAACGGATCGTTTTTTGCAATAAAAACTCCAAATGGGTTGGTTTTGAAAATTTGTCCTTTGTTTCTCCTTAACCCAGCATCTGAGTACTATCGGAGGCTACAGTTTGAAAAGGGTCATACTTCTTTAGTGACCCGGCGCCTAAGAATTCTCAATCCCATGAAAATACCATGCTCCAGAAAATATGCTTTTTTTCGCCTTATCTAAGCCAAGTAATGAATACATGTTTTTTATTTTTTAATTAATTATTTTTACCGAGCCTTCTGTCTTTAGATCTTAGAGTTCCTCTACGCAGAGATTCGATCTGGTGAATGATAGATAAACGCAACCGTGAAAAATATCCACCGTAAGTTAGGCAACCCAAATTTCACAGTGTTTCATCAGACGGGGGATTTTTAACAGAAGCAATCCCCTTTGCTATAAATCTCTACGAACAAAACAAGCACCGCTATAATTATCAGAATTCAATTCAAGCACCAACTCCCAATCCAAAACCCCTATAAATACTTAGCACAATGCAAACATCCAACAAAAACACGAAGATAAACACATGCACGTATTCGCATCAAAAAACATGAACAACACCAACATCACCTTCATCCTCTTCTCCCTCATCCTCCTCCCTCTCCCTCTAGCCTCCTCCTCCTCCCAACCCCACAATATATCGGCCGTGCTCGCGTTCGGCGACTCCACCCTCGACTCCGGCAACAACAACTTCATCCGAACCCTCGTCCGCGCCAACCACACCCCGTATGGCCGCGACTTCCCTAACCACCTCCACACCGGCCGCTTCTCCAACGGAAAACTCATCACCGACTTCCTCGTGTCCTCCCTCGGCCTCAAGCAAACCCTCCCCGCCTCCTCCGACCCCAACCTGACCGTGGCCGACCTCCTCACTGGGGTCAGCTTTGCGTCGGCCGGGTCGGGGTTTGACGACTTGACGGCGGGGACGGCGGGGGTGGTGACGATGGGGAGGCAGGTTCACAACTTTGAGGAGTATGTTGGGAGGCTGAGGGAGGGTGTAGGAAGAGAGAAGGCTGATGGGGTAGTTAAGAGTGCGGTGTTTGTTATTGGCGCGGGGTCTAATGATTTGATAATGAACTATTACTTGACTCCTCTGAGGAGGGTGAGTTTTAGTGTGGATGAGTATCATGGGTTTTTACTGCAGAAGATGGAGAACTTTGTTCAGGTGTGTATTCACTATTTACAAACTTTTCAGGTTTTTTTAATTAAAAAAAGGTTAAATTTCAAAGCATGCCATTAATTAATTTTGAACCGCACTTATAAATAAAATTACCAAAAAATTAGTCCAAAATTCATAACAGTGTCCTGAACTTTAGCATTAAGATTGAAGTTATTGATTTTTGGGTTGACTGGGGACATACGTTTTGTACTATGTATCTCCCCTGTAATTCAATTGTGACAGATAGACACCCCTTGAATGAAAATTCTTTTTTCTTCAGGAGGTTTATTTGTCTAAAAAACAATTTTCTCGCTCTCTGATTGTAAAAGATTCAAAAAATAATTTAACTCAGAGAGTCTATTTGCAACAGTAGAACTGTATAGAGTCTATCCGCAATTGGTGATAGTACAGGCCAGGTCTATTTGCAATTAAACGTGTGATTTTTCTTATGGATTGGTTGACACTTGCGAGAGATTTTATTGAAAGAATTAGCAAGATTTTCATGGTATAAAATTTTCTTTTCTTATTTCATATTTTGAAGAGAAATGTAATTTATTTACTTATACTCACTTTGAAGCATAGCTCTTATTTTTCATGTGCATAACTTAACAAATACAGTTTCAACATATGAATCTTCATATTGAGCACAAGGCTTCTCTGTTGTGATTTCTACACTTGTAAGTGTAGGTTTAAGTAGCATGAAATCTTCCTTATTAATTCTAGTACTGTTCTATACATAGTCAACTACTAGCATTGTTTTAGGGAAGCATATGAACTCGTTATCTTTCTAGACAAAAGCCCCGCCAAGTCCACACAATAGACTATACATCACAGTTAAATCTACTCCTCTATACAAACAGGAGAATCCAAGATTTACTATTCATGCTTCCTCTATACAAACAGGAGAACCCAAGATTTACTATTCATACTACAGTAAACACTACAGTAAGTAGCAAACATGAGACTGGGCAGCAATTGCTTTTGAAAGAATATTACTGTAGCAATTCAAAATTTCAAAAAGTTGCTGCAGCAGTTAAAACCCGGGTTACTATAGCGAGAAAAAATATGACGTGCCTTGCACGGTGTTCACACTAGTCTATATAATAGACTAAACATAACAGTTAAGTCTAACTATTATATCTTCTCCAATTATTAGGCACCTAATTCTATTTTCAGCTCTCCTTGTGCCTTTCCACCTCTTCTGTCTTCCTGTTGACGTACAATCATAAAAAGGTTGTGGTGGCAACAAGAGGCGGAAAGTCTCTCATTTTCTCTCCAAATAATATGTTTTTTAAATAGTCTTTTGACCCTGTTACCGGGCTATAAATCATTATTTAAATATGCATAGCTCTTGAAGATTAAGATGCCTCAACCTCATTCATGTCATGTATAATGAGAAAATTTATCGAAACAAGAAAGTGGAGATTATGAGTTTCCCTTCAAATATTCTTCATTTACCATTTTTTGGCCTTTTTAATGCATTATAAGGGAGACTACTCCCACATTTTGAGTGATGTTAATGTTGTATGGGTGCATTCACATACTCAAACTTATCAAATTTTTATAAATACCTATACAATTTCTAAATCTTTGCAGTGTTAACACAAAGTTTTCCCCTGTGTATATTATGTATGAATGTGCAGCGTCTGTACACATTGGGTGCCCGTAAATTCACGATTTCTGGCCTCCCACCCCTGGGATGCGTCCCAATTCAGATGACAATAAACACCGTGACCGCTTTAATGAAAACAGGCTCCTTTACAAGATTGCTTGGTCCGCGAGTTTGCATTGATCAGCAGAATGCAGATTCGGTTTCATACAACTCAAGGCTGCAAGCCTTGATCAACAGAATGGAGTCTTCACTCGATGGCACCAGATTCGCTTATGTGGATATATACAATCCAGTGATGCACATGATCAAGAATCCGGGGGAATATGGTGAGCTTATAATGTACTTGATAAGCGTATTCGCGATGCTAATATTTCCTGCAAACTGCCTCATATTAATCTTTTTTATTTAGCCATGATTTTAAATGTTTCGAAGACTATGAACTTCAAATTGGCAGGAGATATAATTCAGAAGAAATAATGTGACTTAAAATCTGAATCTGTAAATTAAGATCGATACTCCCCTACTTTCTCCAACTTTTAAACTTTTCTGTCAAAATTAAAATTTTGAAACCTTAAGCATATGAGAAAATGGATTTCTAGAAAATATGGTGAGACTATGAAGCATATATATCTACTCACAATTCTAATATTTTCTTATCACCTATGATTTTTGGTCAAAAGAATGAAGTTACTTCTACATGTTTCTAGGCCTTAACTTCGAGTAATCCTGATCAATTTTCTCCAACTTTTTTAATATTTTTTTTAGAAAAACAATTTTCAAGTTTAAAACATATGAAAACGGAATTGGACGTCTTCCCCTTTTCCCTTTATTTAAATTTTTAGAGGGAAAGTTACAAGAAATTCCCTTTATCTGGAGAGGTGGGGAAACAACTCCATGTGGAATTTATATACAGAAATCTTGTACAAAGTTCCTTAGTTTTTTGGCTCATTATTGATAACCAAAAAGGCGATAAAATTCAAATATGTTATTGTTGATACTGAATTTTCCTTGATTTGATTTTTTGGTGTTTAATCAGGGTTTACGCATACTAGTATTGGCTGCTGTGGAAGTGGGATGATAGAGATGGGACCAGCGTGCAATGGTGGCTCATGCGCTGACCCCTCAAAATACTTGTTCTGGGACTCGGTTCATCCCTCTCAAGCCACTTACCGAGCTCTCTCTGACCAGCTCATGCAAAGTCTCCTCTCACAGCTTACTAACTAATGATTACATTGATCATGTATTAATATTTAGGTTTTGTAAGTTCTATTAATTTGAATAAAACATGTTGGTTATTTTTATTTTTATTTTTTGATATCAACTGAAATTATTATGGTTTGAGGTTTCTTTGAAATTATTATGGTTTGAGGTTTCTTTGAAATTATTATGGTTTGAGATTTCTTTCTCCACTGATCCTTTTCTTTTTGAGTTTACTAGATTAGATGCACGTGCATTGCACGTTGTTAAATATCATTATCTTTTTTTGGTTCTATTTTCTTACTTAACTCAGTTGTGAAATATTTCTTTTAATTTCACGTGAAAAAGTAAAATAATTTATTGTCTGCATACTATATAGTTAATCAAAAGTATTAAAATTACCATAGCCAAAGTTAAAATTACACAGTCAATTCACATTAAGTACAATTTATAATAAGTAGTACATGAATGTAAAGATGTAAAGATCCTTTTATTAAAAACTAATTTTTATGCTAATAATTTCATTCTCATCGCAATCCTATGTTTTCATCTTATAATTTGCACGAATTAGCAGTATTTTATACCCTTTACAATTTTAATAATTAAATTCTACTTTAATGTTATATCACATGAGGCTAATAGGCTCCTAAGGAAAGATCATATACAAATAACCGTGTATCTTAACTATGAGAATTTTTTTAAGGTAATATTATTATATTCTATATGTTTATGTTCTGGATTGTCAAAGCAAGCTATGAATGACTAATTAATATATTTTTATGCTAGTATGTATGTTTTTCTTGGTAGAATAAATTGTTATTTTTTGAGACATAAAATTGCGTTATAGCTAACTTTGACAATTTCATGCAATTAGAGATTTGATCATGTCTTTAAATTATATTTTTTTAATGAGCATGAGCTATCTATTTATTTGAAGATCCTTCTCCATTTCATACGATTAATCTTGTAATTCAGAGCTTTTTTAGCTCAACTGCCTTAGCTATAACTTCTATCATGATTCATCTCTATTTCTTAGTACGTAGTGGCTAGTGTTACTCTGATGGGATCTAGTTATTCTAATTTAAGTCTGTTGAAATAATTGCAAGGGGTGAAGATCATAAATCTTTTGAAATGTTATATTTCATTACCATACCTATTGAACATTTCAAAGGCTCGCAATTTGTGATGATCCTAAATATATTAAAATGATATATATTGAACATATGATAATCAAAACATCAGAAGAACTTGAATGTGACTAAAATTAATTTATACCACTTTTCGCGCATGTTTATAAAGTATTTAGAAATATAAAATATTTAAAATGAATCATTAAGTTAGAATTTAGTTTTAAATTAAGAGCCCTTATTTGAATAATCTGAGATGCATAAATTCTTTGACTTAACATATATATTAAACATTTCAAAAGCCTAAATATCTAGCTTTCACTTTTCAAACTAACTTTTTCAGTCATAAAAAATAGAAAAAACTTTTTTACTGAGTTGGTTGCTTATACTAAAATATTATATTTTTCTTATTTAATATAAAAATTTATTAAGCAAACGATATATATATCATGTTTAGTGTAGATAAAAATGAGAATAAAGTAAAATATTTTAAATGCTGAATATCAACAAAAAGACCTCGTTAACTTTGGATGATAATCAGATAATCCCGCATAACTTTAAAAATATCAAAAAGTCCACTATATTTAGGGGTTATCAGAAAACCTCTTTAACTTTGAGATTTTTATCAGGAAATCACTCCAAAAGCGATAATTTTAGGGGAATTTTCTAATAAAATCTCAAAGTTGAGGTTTTTTTGATAAGATCTAAAAGTTAAAGGGGGTTTCTTATAATTACTACTTAGTGAGATTTTATAATATTATATTTTAAAAAATAATGGATTAATTTTATAAAAACTCCTTCAACTATTTTAAGATGAGGAAACTCTCTCATGTTTAAGCATATTGTAGATAACCCCCCTCAACTATGAAACTTTAAAATAATCCCTTGAACTTTCCTCACTTAACTCCCCTTAAATATATAGATTCTCTACGAAAACCCCCTCAACTATTTTAATTTGAAAAACTCCCTCAGATTTGAGCTTAATATAGATAATCCCCCTCAAGTTTAAAATTTTAAGAAATCACGATGAATTCTTCTCACTTTACGCCCTGAAAGCTAACGTTGTTACCCTAATAACCCTATAAGTTTTTTTTTCACATAACCTAAAATATTTTTGGAAAAAACCCTCAAACATCGGATGTTTACATTTTAAAGATTTTTTAGAGGTTTTTCATAATTATTGAAAATTTCAAGAGTTGATTATAATTTTTAGATGTTTAGGAGATTTGCTTCTAATTATAGATTTTTGGGGGGTTGTTTGTACTCTTTATATTTTTTGGGGGTTTTTAGTAATTTTCTTGATGGTTATTTGTAATTTTCTAATTTAAAGGGTTTGTTTATGATTTTTTAGATTTTTAGGTGGCAATATATAATTTAAAAATTTCTAGGATGCTATTTTTTCATATTTAAAAATTTCTAGGTGTTTTTTTGAAAATTTGAACATTTAGGGGTTTGTTTTTTAATTTTCAAATTTTAAAGGAGGTTGTTTGTACTTTTTTGATTTCACATAGGTTATTTATAACTTATAAAATTTTTATGGATTATTTATAATTTTAGAATGATAAGAGTGTTTTTCACATTTTTAGATTTTCTAAGGTTTTTTTTTTGCAATTTCGTGAAACCCTCAAAATTAACATAAAGGTACATCTCACTAAGCCCCTAATAATTTTACTATTTGGAACTAAATATCAAATATCTTTAAAACTCTAACTAAATGCCCAATAATTTTTGGCTAAAAATCCTCAAAATTAACATCATTAATTCATGCATAGTCAAATGACTAAAGTACACCCCAATAACCCAATAAGTTTTATATTTTTTCATTTAATCCCCATTAAGTTTTAGTAAAAAAAACCCAAAATAACGGTCATTTATAATTTTCAGATCTTTTCAGAGGTTTGTTTGTCTTTACTAGAATTTTCAAGAGGTTAATTGTAATTTTTAGATTTTAGAAGTGTTTGTGTCCAATGTTTGATTTTTTGGAGGGTTGTTTTTACTTTTTATAATTTTTTAGGTTTTTGTAATCTTTTCAGGTTTCTTTGTAGTTTTGTAACTTAAAGGGTCAATTTATTATTTTTAGGATGTTTAGGGGTTGCTTGCAATTTAAAATTTCTAGGATTCTATTTGTAATATTTTACTTTTTACGAGTTTTTTTTTGTAATTTTCATATTTTTCACATGTTTGTTTGAAATTTTGAATTTTTAAGGGTTGTTTATAATTTTTAATTTTTTAAAGGGGTTTGTTTGCATTTTTTGGATTTTTAAGAAGTTCTATGTAATTTATGAAATTTTTTGTGTTATTCATAATTTTAGAACTTTAAAAGTATTTTTTTTAAATTTTAATAGTTTCAAGGGTTTTTTACAATTTTACTTTTTAAGGGGCCTATATGTTTTTTTTAGCTTTTAGAAATTTTTGAATATTATTTACAATTTTAGAATTTTTAGTAGCTATTTATAATTTTTCCTTTTTTTGGGCTGCTTATCAAATTATGGGTTAACTCGCAAATAAGATCGATTTGAGGGATATATACTATGCTTAAGGATTAATTTTAGCCAATGTGAAATTTTAGGGTAACGCCATTTTGGAACTTAAGTGCAAAAATTCAAAATCTTTTTATTGCTTTCTGAAATTATCTAACTTAATTACTAAGGATTTGATGAGAATTATAGATATTTTGAGAGTTTAATGTTCAATTTAAAGTTCTGAAAGGTTCATTGAAATTCATTTTAAAAATAATTAAGGAGGGATAATGACAAATTTTTAGATTTTTTTAATTGTGGATAGTTAGAACTTGTTTAGAATTAACAAAAATTTAATTATCATAATTTTCTACTTTTTTGTGAATAGGAGTTTCTAGTAGTAGATATGAATAGTTTTAATTTAATGAGAATTAGTAAGAAAATAGAATTAGTTGGATACCTGTCATCTTTTAGTAAGATAGAAATTTAGTCGTTGACTGTTTGTCCTCTTGTTTTTTGTCTGTTTCTGTCCCTTTGTTTTTGAGATAGAGTGTTGTTGAGGACTTGGCTGGTTAGGTTACCCTACCTGCCTTTTCAAAAAAAATTATTTCTACTATTTGATCTCTTTTAATATTAAATTTTGGTTGAAGATTTTACCTTTATTTGAATATTTTAGGATAAAATTAGAATGTAATATTCAAAAGGATTAAGGGTAAAATTGACCATAGAAATATTTTCTTAAACTCACTCTTTTATAAGGAGTATGATATAATGATGATATGATATTGCTAACGCGAAAAGGTTCTAGTGCTTAGTCATAAAAATCTCTTAGTTAACACGTGCATGCTTTTTAGATGAGGGTGAATGAGGATGTGACGCCCCTGGGTTCACACAAGGCTGCAGTCCAAGGTGAAACCAAGAATGTCAAACCTGCCATGCACCACACCGTGCAACAACATGTTTCACCATCACAGTTAACATCTATCTAGTAGAGCCAATAACAGGTGTAGGTACAAAAGCAAGTAAAAGATAATACACGAAGAGCTGATGGAAAGATAATGGTCATATAGATATCTCATCAACCAACAAATGGAAATACATAGTTAATGTCTGAATAAATAAACTGGAGTAGCCAACAAGTCTCAAGTACAAGTATCTGACAAGAAGGAAATAAAGCACACAGCCTTTACAACCTCTAGAACAACACTCTCAAATGTCTAACCAAAACTATAGTGGAGCTCCAACATAAGCATGACTAGACAGCTGAACACTAAAATGTGTCGCTATCAACCTGCGACTCCCCGGGCTCCTGACTCGTTACCTAAAAGGGGGAGGGACAACGAGCGTCAAAGCGCTAGCGAGTAACATCACAACCAACCCCAAGGGAAAAGGGCTCGTTGTATATGAAAATACAGTAAATATTTAATAGATATAAAATCATTGATCTTTCTATAGAGGGTTTTAGTATTTAGAGATTTACAACACGAGAATAGGTACGTCGAGCGAAATAATCCAAATAAGGAAACCCTCATGTATATACCTTGTATCTCAAAATGTATACCTCTAACCACCAAACCCGAAATTCTAGTACAGGAACCATAATAAAAGAAATACCACCAATACTAGCAACGTAAGTGCAGTGCTATGTCATAGTCTACATGAATATCAAGTTATAGCTTACATAAGTGTCATATCAAAATCCACATAAGTATCATGTCATGGGCTTCCGTGAGGAAGTTATGTGCAGGGAACTATGACTGGTGTGGGAAATCATATACTGTGGTTTCCCAACTCACGGGAACAAGTGGAAGATGTCCAACACGAGGACTGAAGTGGATTATAGTCCAACACGAGGACTCTAATGGATTATAGTCCAACACGAGGACTGTAAAATAGAGAAAATACAGCTAAGATATGTGGTGAGATCTACATGAATCAATTCACGCTCAAAACAATGAGTATATCCCCAATTGGTACCACCAAATTATCTGTCATACATATATACATAATGAGGCCAAAAACCAGAGTCACATAGCAGCCCAAAGCTTCGAACATGAACAGAACAGACAGAACAGGATAAAACTCAGCAGACTGTGCGGCGGTCGACCGCACCGGTCGACCACGTTCTAGCACGAGCCGGGCGGTCGACTGTTGCGGCATCTCGGTCGACCGCCAGTGTGCTGCGGTCGACCGCTGCGACAGTCGGTCGACTGTCAGAGCGTCGCAGTCGACCGAGTCGGTCGACCGCCGACGATCTCTGCCTCTACAGAGAGTTCAGCGGTCGACCGCACCGGTCGACCGCCAAGCGGACAGAAACCCAATTCTGGGTTTCTGTCAACGCAAAACCTGAAACAATTTTTGATAATTCTTACGACAACAAGTGTTCTATTGTCTTTAGAATAAAAACAGCAAATCTCAAGTATGAAATCCATATTCCTAATATTTCAAAATACATGAGGAACAAATTAAAATGTTTTAGTGACAGTAAAACATGATTAAATTTTTGTTTAAGAAATCTCAGATCTAGATCCTCATTAGATAAAACATTTGGTGAACTTTTATAAACTGAAATATTGATTCTTGCAATCCCTATTGTAAAGAACTCATTTTTATACGAAAATACCTCTTTGGGCTAATCAAAACTCATGAAAAATCGAAATAAAGCCATAAAAATAGGGGTGAGGGATTGGGCGAGATGATACTCGCCTTAGATGCTGACAACTGCCCTGAAGATGATCCTCCTTCGATCTAATCTGCGAAAATCCCCTGAAAATCCTCCGAACTTCTCAAATCGCCAGATCCAGCTAGGGTTTTGAGATCAGAGAGATGGGGGCTAGGGTTTTAAGTCTGAGATGAAGAGAGGCTCTCCTGGATTGAATTAGTATATATACTAATTCCCTAACCCGACCCGAAACCCAAAAGGCCAAAACAAAATCCGTAAAAGAAAACCAAACTTGGAAATTCTTTGACCGCTGTGCGGTCGACCGATGCGGTCGACCGCGTCGGTCGACCGCGTAGCACAAAAATGCCTGCTGCTAGGCATTTCACACGCTGGCCATAACACTCGATTTCTCTCACTTATAAACACTTGTTGGGTTCTCAAACACAGATAATTACATTCATCTGACATATATATGTATATATATATGATTATTCATCATAAGAGAATTATTCACTATTAATAATTCACATATATTTATTATAGAAATTTCGGGGTTTTACAGAGGAGGATGGAAATGAGGCATTGGAGGGAGAAGCTAGAGGTAGGGGTGTCCAAAAAGGAGCCCGGCCCGGGCCCGGCCCCGGCCGGAATAGTGATCCTATTTTTTTATATTTTTATATGTATTATATATGTATGTATAAATATATATAATATGTATAATATATGTATAT
>BQKN01064938.1:508580-519681 GCA_022839385.1 Asparagus kiusianus | reverse complement strand
TACAGGATAACCCGCTACACTTACAGCATAACACGCTACACTTACAGCATAAACGCTACACTTACAGTCTAACACGCTACACTTACAGTCTAACCCGCTACACTTACAATATAACCCGCTACACTTACAGGATAACCCGCTACACCTACAGGATAACCCGTTACACCTACAGTCTAACCCGCTACACTTACACTCTAACCCGCTACACTTACAATATAACCCGCTACACTTATAGGATATCCCGCTACACTTACTAGATAACCCGCTACACTTACAGTCTAACCTGCTACACTTGCAGGATAACCCGCTACACTTACAGCATAACACGCTACACTTACAGGATAACCCGCTACACTTACAGCATAACACGCTACACTTACAGCATAACACGCTACACCTACAGTCTAACCCGCTACACTTACAATACAACCCGCTACACTTATAGGATAACCCGCTACACTTACAGGATAACCCGTTACACCTACAGTCTAACCCGCTACACTTACAGTCTAACCCGCTACACTTACAATATAACCCACTACACTTACAGGATATCCCGCTACACTTACTGGATAACCCGCTACACTTACAGTCTAACCTGCTACACTTGCAAGATAACCCGCTACACTTACAGCATAACACGCTACACTTACAGGATAACCCGCTACACTTACAGCATAACACACTACACTTACAATATAACCCGCACACTTAAAGGATAACCCGCTACACTTACAGCATAACACGCTACACTTGTGTAACTTGCTACACTTCCAGTGTAACACGCTACACTTGCAGGATAACCCGCTATACTTACAAGATAACCCGCTACACTTACAGGATAACCCGCTATACTTGCAGTGTAACTTGCTACAATGAATTGTTTTATTTTTGATGAAATTTTCCTTAAATTTGTTTTATTTTTGATGACAAACATAGATGGATGAAGAATTGTATTGTGCATTGACGGATTTTAGAGGAAATAATCACTTCTTAAAATTAAATGTCACCGGGAGTTACAATGATTTGGCGGTTGCGGTGCAAAGTCTAATTGCTTGTAATGCAAGCATGATGAAGTTGACTTACAAAGTACCCCACACACAAGAAATGTATGTGCGTGTATGTGATGATTATGATGTATTGATAATGTTCAATATACATCGAAGTTGCAAGGAGAATGTAGTTGTCATGAATGTTGACATGGATCGAGAGATATTATTTGGGCAACAATGTAATACTGTCCATATAAGGTAATCTACGCATTTGATATACCTTAATACTTTTACCATCAATTCTAAAGTTCTCAATTTCTTTAAACTCTTGTACAATTTTTTATGAAGGAATCCGTACATCCCTTCTAGTGAAGAACATGTATCTTATTCACAAAATCCTTCTTCTTCACAAAATATGTCTCGGGAAGTTGGGAGCTCTAGTATGATTCCTCTTGCATAGCACAATGCAATTAGAAGTGTTGGTCAAGAATTTGATGATGTTGAGCATTGTCGGCGGAGTTTAAGTAATTACTCTATTGCACGAGGGTTTAACTTTGCTTTTGTAAAAAATGAACGTAGAAGAGTGACAGTAAAATGCAAGGCCGTAAACTGTGACTGGATGGTTCATTGCACCCACCGTAGAGATAGTGATAGATTCTATGTAAAAAAAATTTGTAGTACTCATAGTTGTTTGGGAGGAGGCATAGGAAAGGAAGGATATAGCCGGGCATCTCGCAAGTGGAATGCTAATCATCTCAAATCCATCTTAAAGGAACAACCCACTTATCGTCCAATTGATTTCCAAAAGAAGCTTAAAGCAGAATTTGGATTGGACATCCCTTATCATAGGATTTGGTGGGGAAAAGAGCTAGCTCAACGTGAATTGTATGGTGATACTAAATATTCATATGACCAACTCCGATGGTATAAAGATAAAGTTATGGAAACTAATCCGGGATCAATTGTTCACTTAGAGCATGAAGATGGAAGATTTACAAGAGTTTTCGTATCTTATTATGCTTGTTGGAAGGGGTTTATGGAGGGATGCAGGCCAATGTTGTTCTTGGATGGTACTCATCTTTTTGATAGGTATGGTAGAGTTCAATCTAATCAAAACTTGCATTAATGTACCACTCTTCATAAATTTATTATACTTTCATTCATAATTGCTACCATACCGGTTATATTATAGGTATAAAGGAACCTTACTTGCCGCAACTGCTCTAAATGGAGATGGGGGAATGTTTCCCGTAGCAATTTGCATATGCAGGACGGAGAATGAGAGTAATTGGGAATGGTTTTTGGAATGCATTCGAGACATTCTCTTCAACGATGAAGATCCGTACACTCCAGATGATGAGCTAGTTTTAATCTCCGACAGGGACAAAGGGCTTCAGAATTCCGTTAAGAAATCCTTTCCATGGTCGCATCACTCTTATTGTATCCGTCATCTACAGGCTAATTTTAAGAATAACTTGTCAAAGAAAGGCATTGTACCACCTTTACGAGATGAATGTGTGCAAATTATGAAGAGGGCTGCTTATGCATACACTACTCGTTCCTATAACAATGATTGCAACGAGCTACAGAACAAATCTGAGATCGCCTATAATGAATTGTTGCGGGTGAGTCCAGAAAATTGGGCTAATAGCTATTTTCCTGGGAAGAGGTTAATATGAAAGTTTACTTACAATTTTACATGCAAATCATTTAGTTATATGTACATCTCTACTTACCATTTATTGACATGCATGTAGATATGGATGGTTGACATCAAACCTAGCGGAGTCATTCAATGCTTGGATCAAAGAAGCTCGTTATTTGCCAATTACCCAAACACTTGATAATATTCGTAAGAAAATGATGAGGATGAGTTTTGAAAGGCGGGAGGCATCCCACAAGTGGACCACAACATTTGTTCCTACTGTGGAAGAGAACCTCATTCAAATCAATGAGCAATCACGTTGTCTTTTTGCTATTCCTTCTACTACGGGAAGGTATGAGGTCTATGATTTCCCTACCGTTGAAGTAGATTTGAATGAGCGTACATGCACTTGTCGTGAATGGCAAGTTGTTGGGCTACCTTGCAAACATGCGGCTACGGCAATTCGACAAAATAACG
The DNA here is from genome assembly GCA_022839385.1 of Asparagus kiusianus. Lineage (NCBI taxonomy): Eukaryota > Viridiplantae > Streptophyta > Magnoliopsida > Asparagales > Asparagaceae > Asparagus > Asparagus kiusianus. The sequence continues at coordinate 516,567 of BQKN01064938.1, read as the reverse complement.
ACATACTTTACTCATATATTTCTCACTACTTTAGTGTGGAAACATACCGCAAATGCTACTCCTTTCCTATATACCCAATTCCTGACGATGACAAGCCACATGTAGATGATGAAAATATGGTGATTCGGCCGCCGACAACATCAATTCTTCGTGGAAGACCAAGAACAAAGCGCATTCCTTCAGGATTGAATCCCCATAAAGAGTTAAAATGTAGTAGATGTCAACAGTATGGTCACAACCGTAGAACATGTAGACAACCTATTGCAGACTAGATATATTGTAAATATGCATGACTTTTGTGTGTTATAGTTTTGTGAAAGTGGCATACTTTTGAATCAATGTAAGACATGTTTTTAGCATAATTTGGTATGTGTTTGTTATGTGTTTGTATGATCGAGAGTTATGTGATACTTTTGGATCAATAGAAGGCATGTTTTTCTCTGAATTTTGGATGCAAGATATATGTTTGTGGCTTGGTTTGTCATAAGTCTATCTCGCTACACTTACAGCATAACATGCTACACTTACAGCATAATATGCTACACTTACAGCATAACACGCTACACGTACAGTCTAACCCGCTACACTTACAGTCTAACCCGCTACACTTACAGGATAACCCGCTACACTTACAATATAACCCGCTACACTTACAGGATAACACGCTACACTTACAGCATAACACGCTACACTTACAGGATAACACGCTATACTTACAATATAACCCGTTACACTTACAGTCTAACCCGCTACACTTACAGGATAACACGCTACACTTACAGCATAACCCAAGCACAGTTACATTCATGAATAAAACCAACGAAAGCATATATAATTCACCAACATCAAATAATAAGTTCTATTTTAGCAAAAAGCACATTAAATTACTATTTGAACCCACATAATAATTGGAAAAGTAACATTACATATAAATAAACCATTATACCTTTCCCTTGAATCTTGAAGAAGTAGCTTCTTTAGTGGAAGTGGCGGCTTCAGCAATCCTCTTTTGAAATTGTAGAGACCTCGAGCCCTTATGATATTAGCTAAAATTATCCGGGTCTCTAATTAAATTCTGCAATGCATTCCTTCGTAAAGGTTTTGGACACTTGTAGAAGCTTAGGATGGGTGGTAGGGATTCAGCTCCTACGCGAAGGCTTAGCTTTCCGACAAGCTCATAAAACTATATCTGTGAACAGTTGATAATTTTAGTACAATAGTAAATATGACTAAATGAACTAAATATATAAAATGAAAAATGACATAAATATAGAAAAGGTTAACTTACCACCAAAACCGATGCAAAGCCCCCCATATAACCACCTCTACTTCGATTTCCCTCCGACCTCTTGGTGATGGTCTTTTTAGCCTTAACCATCTCAGTCCTTAACACACTGAACACTGCTTCAGCCCAATTGTACTCATGAAGAGTGTCCAATTTCTCCGCATATCTAAATGCAAATAAAGGGCAACCCATATTAGCTTGAGGGCATAATATAAAGCCTATGATGAAAGCCACGAGCATCTGTGGCACAAGAGGATCTTTACGCTCAGCCATCTCCTGAATAAGTTCACCCATCCTACCCCTTCTAGCACAAACAATCTTCTTCTTTTCCTCGTTACTTTTCTTCTTTCCTCTCCTAGTCCTACACTTGCTATCCTCCACGATTTCTGTCTTCGACCTAAACGATAGCACGAGCTTGTAGATTGTCTCGCGATCGCTTCTATGGAACCTCGTGTCTACAATAGATCCTCCCATCGGAAGACCCGTAATTCTTGCAACATCTTGAACACTAAAAGAGGTCCATTTTCCTCCAATCTTGAAGCTATTTTTTTCAGCATCAAAGACTTCCAGCAAGCAATCCACTAGAACAGGGTGAATTGGAACATTAGCAACATCCAAATACCCAACGAAAGGTGTATCTCGAAGGGTTGTCCGATGATCCTCCAATGATGTAGAAGAAATATGATTTTGGAGGAGGTCCCGGAAGTAGCTAATATTTGATGGAATTCTAACCACATCCATGGTGAGCTTTTCTGCAACCAAAAAAAATTAAGCCAACGTTAGTATCATATAAATATTATACTTTTTTGAAAATGGATGCATAGTGAATATCCATTCTATCCACGGTGAATATTTCTGTGCTGTATGCCGTATGCTCATTATACCAAACGAGGCTTTACAAGCACAATGCGCACATTTATACTGTAAATGGTGCATAGCTTATCTTGTAGCCACTACTACTGCCTGTCCTTATGATGGCTATACTGTGACTGAAGCAAGCTCTAAGGTTTATTCTTCTTTCGTTTTTCTTTTATTTTTTACATGAGTCTGAAGTTTACTTAAATTTCTTAACATCAAAACTGCAGCCTCTGGTAGAATCTAGCAAAGAACTTGTAGAGGCCATTGGCAAAGTAGCTGTACACTGGGGAGAAAGAGAGGGGTGTTTTGGGGTTTTAACCATGTGGTGCTTTGGATTATTTAGTTTAAATTGCAAATTATCTTCAGTTGAATCATAAACACTCACAAAGTAAATATAAGTTCAATGACAGCCATTTGTTTCACTGCAACCATCAGCAACAACTAGCAAAAGGGATTATACTTTCACATAAATGACATCAACTTGCAAAATTTTGTGCTACAGAGTGGTCCAGAAGCAAGTTAATGCATCCCCATAACTGGCGTGAATTTGTGAGTCCAATCCATTCATCCAATCTACCTATCAAAATCCTGACAGCCCACTATTTCAAATTTCAAAGTAGAAGCACAGATAAGGCCTAGGTCATACAACTATAGCTCCATAATTCAAAATGCTCAACATAAGGCACATCCAACTATGAAAAACCTCAATTAGAAGAAAATATTACACAATCAAACAAATTGAAGTACAGGAGCATACTTACTTAACTCAAGGCACAGAGACTGATAGCAGTCAGAGCATACTTACTAAACTCAGGGACTGCGATGGCGACGGGCGAGGTCACTGCAACGACGACGGGCGACGGCGAGGTCTGTGCGTGGTCACTGCGACGACGAGGTCGAGATAAGGCGACGACAAGGTCGAGATCAAGGTGACGGGGAGGTCGAGATCAAGGGGACGGCGAGCCACGGCTTGGTCACTGCGACGGCGAAGGGCCACGGGGACTGCGACGGCGAGCTCACAACGACTATTTAATGGAGAGAGAGAGAGACGGCGTCGGCGTCGGCGACGGCGAGCTTACGACGACGAGAAGGGGACGGAGGTTTTTCGATTAGGGCGAAATGGGGGAAATGAGGAAGAGAGAGGAACGGGGTTACATTTGGGGGCTGTTGAAAGGATATTATGGGAATTTTGCAAGTTTTTAGTATAAATACATTTGTCTACATTTACTGTATTTTGTAATTTAGGCTTAAAGATAAATACCCAAAGATCTTTGGGTTTATGGATACATGAAATAGTAAATGGGTTTATAAGTAAAGATGGGTAATCATTAGGGCCTAGAAATAAAAAGCCCTTTTTTGGTAATCACTTTTGGCGCACACGGAAGTTGAACCTTAGGCCTCCCACATCGAAGTAACATGACTTTGCCATGTGGCATATTGAGTCGCCCCAAAACAAATCTCTCCTTAACCACATGAAATTCTTTTATTAAGTTAATTATCAACACCCGGTTTGATTAGGGAAGGGAGGTGAAAAAGTTCAACTCGTTTGGGAGGTTTTGAAAAATGGAGGGAAGGTAGGCGAAAATATTAATATGGAATATCTTTCAATTCTATATGATTTGATATCCCCAAACGGAGTACGATGATAGTAAGAAGTTTTGTGAATCATTAGAGCAAGTCTAGCAAGCTTCTAGTTGGGAGTCCTAGTCAGCAAGCTCTTAAGAGCTCTCAAGCATTTTGGAATAAAAAATTAAAAAAATAAGCCTTGGGAGACCCTTCTTATTTTATGGAGCTCCAACAAGCTCCTAGTTAGGAGCTCCAACAATATCAAAAAAACCCTCTTCTATTTTAAATTTTTTACCCATTACTTTCAATTATATTTAAACCTCTTTTATTTCATTTCTAACCGTTGGATACGGCCTTCGAGGGAGCGCACACGGTCTTCGAGGTAGCCACGGTCTTCAAGGGAACGCACACGGTCTTCGAGGTAACCCACGGTCTTCGAGGTTGGGCACAAAGTTCGAGGTATCGCAAACATTGACCGTCAACCGACTGATTCCTATAAAATTTGATGCCTTCTCACCTCAATTCATCATCTCCCAGAACAAAATGTCTAGCTCATATAGCTCTAGCGATGATGAAATGATGAAGATGTTCTTTCTTATGGGAGCTGCTGTCGTCGATGAAGAAGAACAAGAGAAATGTTCAACTTCAGTTCAACACAAAAGACGTATCGTGCTCCATCGAAACCGACTGGAAGGCCACAATCGGTTGTTCCAAGATTATTTTGCTAACGCACCAACCTATCCTCTTCATTATTTTCGTCGAAGATTCAGAATGACGTGTTCGTTATTCCTTCGAATCCACGACGTAGTCGTCGAACATGACAAGTACTTCATCCAAAATAGGAATGATGCTGGACAATTGGGACTATCTAGCCTTCAAAAGATTACTACAGCTATGCGGATGCTCGCATATGAAGCATTCGCTGACTCCGTTGACGACTACGTTCGGATCGGTAAAAGTACGTCGCTTGAGAACGTGAAGAGGTTCGTTCGATCGATTATCAACATCTTTGGGGAGGAATACCTTCGTTCACCGACTAATGAAGATGTTGTACGCCTGCTCGAGGAAGGTTCACAACGAGGTTTTCCTGGTATGCTTAGGAGCATCTGTTGGCCTACTTGTTTTGATGATGTTTAACAAACAATTTACTTCTAATGTTGTTTGTCTAGTATTTGTATAATTTTATTTATTATAGACAAACACCATGTTGGAGGATAGATGGATTGCGCCACAATGATCATATCCAATGAAGGTTGGAGGAATCGTGGTTGAAGCTACGTAATCCAAAGTTAAAGATTCAAGTTCTAGCTTCATCCACGAGTGTTCCAAGTTGAGTTACAATGAAGATCAATAGTACTTGGGTAATGTAGTTTAGATTTATATTATGTGTGTTAAGTACTCTAAGCTCAATTTTCTATACACACACATTTATTAGTTTCCATGTATATATATAGTTATATATATATACATATATGTTTTGGTTTGATAGTTTTCAAGTTTTACTATGAAACAATTGAATACAATTGGAAAACATATTTTTGTTTCATACTTATATGCATTTATATGATTTCATCAATATCAATTTTATTTAGTTCAATGAAATCATGTTTTAGTGCATTATATGTGTATTTTGATAAAATACTATATTCTTTTTTTATAGACTTCATAACAATAGCTTACATCTTTCTTTAAGTCTATAAAATCATTTTGTAATGTTTTAAAACATGGTTAAGCTAAAATGTCAAAACTCATATGTTTACACTTTCATGTTTTGGACTATTTTGTAAAATAAAAATATTTCTCATTTGGGAAGTCTTTTTAGAAAACCAGTTTTTGTAGCATGTGTATTATTATGTCTATAATCATTTTCCAAAGTTTTATATTTTTCTGAATTTATTTGATATTTTTAAACAGAGTTTTAAATTCAGAAAATCAGATTTTTGCATATGTCAGTTTGCGGTCGACCGCCACGGTCGACCGCCCCTGAGTTCAGAAACTTAGTATGAGTTTAGTTGGCTCGCGGTCAACCGTGACGGTCGATCGTATGCAGTCCAGAGAGTTTCACGGTCAACCACCGCGGTCGACCGTTAGCTTTTCAAAAGCCCAGTTTTGCCTTTTAGTTGCTCGTGGTCGACCGTGAGTTTCCCACGGTCGACTGCCACACTGTCTTGTCATTCCCAACGGCTATTTTTCTGTAGCTGTTGTTTGGGGCTTTTGGTCTTTTGTTTGGGGTTCTTGGCTGAGTTTTTGGGAGGCTATAAATACCCTATTGATCTCAGTTCTCAACCTAACCCTAGAAATGTTTTAAAACAAGTTTTAAAAGAGTTTAAGTTTGGTTTTAAGTTTGTTTAAGGGTTTGGTTTGTGAAGAATTCTACAAGAGGAAGTGGAGATCAATTCATTGATATTTGAGCTTCAAATCCATCTCTCTCTCTCTTGTCATTTATTGGAGAAGTTTTCTAAACTCCATCTAGCTTTACATGTTGTTTAGTTATTTGATTATCATTCTTTAAAGCTAGTTTTTATATTGAGTTTAGATTTGATTTTATTTTCTCATTGCTTACACACACAACCATTAAGCTTATTGTATTTACATACATTGTATAATTAGGTTGTGGGGAGTTGTAACAATTGAGAGTGAGCATAATTGTGTTCTCATCTTTTGTAGAGAACAAATTTATTATTTGTTATAATTGTGAGATTGTAAAGTTTTCGGTTAGCTAGAAAACCGAGTGTGAGGAGTGGACGTTGATAGGTGAACATTAAAAGCCGACATTGTGAGTGATTGTGTACGTTGATCGGTGAGTGTTGAAAACCGACATAGTGTGGTTATAAACGTTATTCGGGTGAGCGTAGAAAACCCGGTTGTGATAGTGGATTTCTCCCCGGGAGTGGGGAGCTGAGACGTAGGATGGAAGGTCCGAACTCCGTGATCATTTGAGTGTGTTTGAGTTTGTCATTGGCGTATTTACTTATACATTTATCTTATATCGCCAATTGCCTATACTTTGCCCTATCATATTTGTGTTTAGATTGTTTATCCTTGTGTTAGTTTATATATCCTTGCATATTTTTCATCATATACCTCTTTGCTAGAATATACCCCTTAGTTCATATTGTATATTCTTGCTCATTACATATTGTATATCTATCTTGTAAAAAGAATAGTTTGAATTAGTTTTAATTGGTATAAAATCGGATTAGATTAGCATAAGATCCTAATCACCCCCCTCTAGGGTCTAACAGCATCGACTGCATGCACTGGACATGGAAGAACTGTCCAACCGCCTGACAAGGTATGTATATTGGGCATTTTCATGAACCTATAATTATTTTGGAGGTCGTAGCTAACAAAGATCTTTGAATATGACATGCCTTCTTTGGACTGACGGGGTCTCATAATGACCTTAATGTTCTACATCGTTCACCGGTTTTCACACAACTTACGGAGGGAAGAGCTTCACCGTGTAACTATACTGTCAATGGCCACAAGTACAATATGTGATACTATCTTACTGACGGGATTTACCCAGAGTGGTCCACATTAGTGAAGATTATTCCAGCACCTCGAGGAAACAAGCATAAGTACTTTGCTCAACAACAAGAGAGTGCAAGAAAAGATGTTAAGCGAGCTTTAGGCATGTTGCAAGCTCGATTTGCGATTGTTCGTGGACCAGGACGTTTCTGGCAACCTAGTGTGCTGAAAGACATCATGACAGCTTGCATCATAATGCATAACACTATCGTTGAAGATGAACGAGATTATCAATTAGACAACAACTTCAACTTTACTGATTCGATACCAGTCGTTGAACCTTCTCATGTGCGGACGGTGCCTCTAACTCAGTTGTAGGCATCAAAAATTACCGATAGGTCCCCGCACACAGCTCAGTGTTAACGAACGACGATTGAACGTCACCACCCAGTTCACAAGAATTCAAATGACGTCGGTGAGCGCCTGAAGTGAACCGACGAACTACGTGAGCCGATTGAATCACAGGATCACGGGGATATGGATTGACCGAAAACCCCGCAATCACCACAATTGGACCGACGCCCGCCGTGTCTCGATCATCCTATTGATAATCCAACCATCGGGACCAACAGAGCTCTTCATCTGAATTCCAATGCATCCGGAATCACGCGAATCCGAGTTCGGATGAAAAGTCAGCGAAGAATCAACGGCGGGACAACGGCGGATGAGCTCGGACTGAACCGAGGCACCCGGGGCTTCTCGGCGAAGTCGAAACACCCGAGGGGTGTCTTGGCAAAGCCAAGA
>BQKN01064938.1:485491-498580 GCA_022839385.1 Asparagus kiusianus | reverse complement strand
TATATATATATATATATATATATATATATATATATAGAAAATATATTTTTTGGGGCCCCAATAAAATGGGGGCCCTAGGCATATGCCTTAGTGGCCTATGCCTTTAGCCGGCCCTGAATGTTCCTGTATTCACTTCGCATGTCTCTCAAACATGATATTATAATTTACTTCCTCTCCTCTGATTTTTCTTCTCATTTCTTTTTCCTATACTTCATTAATAAACTTCTAAATTTAGCGTAAATGTTTTCTCACCAACCCTAAGTATAACGTGTAGTCCATGCAAAATGATGGTCCATACCTCATGAACCGAGACTTGGAGAACATGACAAATTCTTGTCGGGAAAAGAGAATGAACAAGCAAGGCTCCTCGTACCGGGTAGTTTTTTTGGCCAAGTATCTTTTATGCTAATTTTTTTTATATCTAACTTTTAAATCTCACTTAAAAAAAATTAGGATTTCCTAATTCTTGAAAGATTGCCTTATAAGCTGACCTAGATAGGCTAGATTAATTTAGCAGGGGCAATTTTTTCATTTTCACAAAAAAGACAATATTAGCCTAATTTAACGTGAGACACAATAGGATATTTAAATGTTTAAAAGAGAGTATAAGAGCAAATGTACATGAACTATACAGTATTTAAGTGCTATTTAGCCTTCATAGTACGACCACTGATATGTTATTGGGCAAAAAGGAAAAGAATTTATTCCATGACAATAGACAATATTAGACATGTTATAGAGAAAATATAAAAAAAAATTTATCAACATACTCATTAATTAATTAATAAGTTAATATAAAACTACTTTCCATCCATAGGAAAAATAGTCTTATATAATAATTAATGAGTTGATCTACATTAATATTAATAGTGTGAACGCGTGAAAGGCTAAGGGCCAGCAAAATGCGTGGGGGCCACGTCAAACGTGAAGAGATGGAGAGTTGCAAACAAACCGCATGAAGAGTAGCAGGCCCACTCGATTGTTTGTTATGCGCTATATATATCTCTTCACGTGTGACCTAGGGCAGTGTGCAAAAAAAGGGGTAGACAGAGGAGAAAATTGCAGAGAAAGGCGGCTGTGCAAAGGCAGGAGCAGCGAGCAGGCAGAGGAAAAGAAAAATCGCAGGGGTTTTCTTGGGCTACGTGCAACAGGAAAAACAGAAGCTCTTTTGGTTGTTTTGTGAGAGATTTGAGAGTTATTTGAGGGTTTAATTTGTGAGAGTTGTGTGATTGTAAACCTTTTTGTATTCTCTTTCTCTAATAGTAGATCTCCCCGCTCCTTGCCCCGTGGACGTAGGCAACTTGCCTAATCACGTTAAAATTGATTGTTTGTGCCGTGATTTGTAATAGAGATTTTAGGTTCCCTCGACAGGTCAGTCCTAGAACTGATGAGAGGAAGAGCTGATATCCAACTTTGTTGAGATATTTTACTTTTGGTTCTTGTTTTCTTTGTGAAACAGGGATTTAGTTGAGATCTACTCTCTTGTCGAGCACCAGAGGTGCTGCTGAAATTTTCGCTGCCCACAACAAGTGGTATCAGAGCTCAGGTTACGCTTGGGCTATTTGGAGGAGTAGATCACTTTGGAAGTTCGGCTAGGGCTTCGTTTGGAGTTAAAGGTGAGATCTTTTTGGTAAAAATTCTATCTTTTCTCAGTTTTGGATCTATTCTTCATTTGTTCCACTTTGGTTGTTGGTGCTTTGAGGAATTATGATCGGGGAAAGAAGGAGTTGTGGAGGATACTTTAGGTGTGAAGACCGTCCAAAGTTTGAATATTCACTCTATGAAGATAGACGTGGAGAAGTTTAATAGCACTAACAGTTTTGGACTTTGGCGATGTGAAGTCTTGGATACGCTCAACGCGTAAAATTTGAAAGATACTTTAGAATTGGATGGCAATCCATATGATATTGATGAGCGGGTTTGGAAGAAGATGAATCAAACGACGTGTGGTGTGATTAGGTCTTGTTTGACTTAAGATTTAAAGTATGATATGATCAATGAGACTTCAGCTAAGAAGATTTGGGAGATTCTTGAGAGCAAGTATTTGACCAAGAGTATGAAGAATCACTTACATTTGAAGAGGAGGCTTTATCGCTTCCAATTGAAGAAAATAACCTCCATTGGTGATCATATGAACCACTACACGAAGCTTCTTGCGGATTTGGCGAATGTAGATGTTATGATTGAAGATGAGGATAAGGCATTGTTGTTGTTGTTGAGTTTTTTGCCTGACGAGGAATATGAGACTTTCGTCCTTATTCTTATCAATGGGAATTGGGAAGTCATCTCTTTCGTATAGTGAGGTCACCGCTGTACTTGTGAACTATCAGCTTTGAAAGAAAGATAAGGAGTCTACAAGTGTCACAATAGCGGAGGCATTGATCGCAAGAGGGAAGAATTCAAACCGAAAGAATTAAAAGTCACAGTCTAGAGTAGGGTATCCTACAGTTAGAAAAGATCAGTGTGCTTAGTGCAAAGAGACTGGTCATTGGAAGAAAGATCGAATGGATGAAGAATAAGCAGAAGGGAAAAAGAAAACAACCATCATCGGAAGTAAACATCATTATATCGGATGATAATATTTCTGATACTTCTATTTATTCACTTTCTATCAGTCCTACAGGTAGATATTCGGAGGAATCCGAGTGGATGTTGGATAATGGTGCGACCTATCATGTGTGTCTTAGAAAAAAATAGTTCTCCAGTTTTGAGAAGCTGGATAGTGACGTGGTATACATGGGTGACAACCGTGCATGTCAGATCCTTGGGATAGGAAGAATTCACATCAAGATGTTTGATAGGACAGTTAGGGAGTTATATGGTGTGAGATATGTTCCTTCCTTGAGAAAGAACTTGATCTCAATTGGAGCTTTGGTTGGAGAGGGTCTGAAGGTTCGTGTTAAGGACATGGTTCTCGAGATCATGGAAACTCTTTGATTATGATAAAGGGCATCAGGAGGAATAACATGTACTATTTGATTGGAAATTAGGTGATAGGTAAAGAGCTGGTGACTACTGTTGATTTGACTAGTCTGCGGCATTTGGAGCTTAGTCATTCCAGTATTGATTTGGAGATGGGTGCACAGACCTGCAATTTGAAGTACAGTGAACACTTTGATGTGAGCAAGAAGACAAAGGTGAAGTTTGGCACCACTATTCACCGCACTAAGGGTCTTTTAGGTAGAGTTCACACGGATGTTTGGGGGTCTTCCAAGGAGGCATCATTGGGAGGTAATAGATGTTTGGTTTCCTTTGTTGGTGGCTATTCTAGGCGTGTTTAGATTGCAACCAAATCCCCTTTAGATAAAGTCCTAGTAGTCTCCAACAGATTGAAGAAGTGTGAGATTGGCAGAAAGGTGAAGGTACTTCATTCTGATTTTAGTGAGAGGTACAAGAGGGACCTGTTTTTGCATTCGAGCCAAGCTCACGACATTTTGAGGCACTTCGGTGGAAAGGGAATCTTAGGACAACAAGATGAGATGACAGATTTAGTGAGTTGTTCCTTGCTGGAGGAGGATCGGTGTTTATTGTCAAGCAATTGTCTGCAGAAGAGTTTCTGGACTAAGGCTTCGACATATTTAGGTCATTCTATTAAAGAGTTGTCAACTGCTATGATTGGAGGTAAAACTCAATTGGATATTTGGTCTGATAATGTCACATTAGATGAGGCTTTGATGAGGGAGCCTATTGACTCTCAGTAGGTGGAGAGTTTTGGACAGATTATAGAGGTATCACAGCAGGTGGAGAGTGATGCTACTTCACATTGGGTGGAGATTACTCCACATACTCCAGATCATTCTGTATTGTTTGGGATTCCAGCTGAGGTGACACAACTTAGAAATCAATTGGTTTTAGATACAGATGATGAGTTGGGTTTTGATTCGAGTACAGCTGATAAATATAGTTTGGATATGACCATTGGTTCACCTCAAATGGAGGTGTTTGATATGTTTTAGTTTGGGGCCTTTAGGAGAGCTATCATCAAACTTTTCTATTTGATTGAGGGCCTTTGGAGGCCATTGGGTGAACTACGTGAAGGCTTGATTCCTTGGAAAAGATGATACGTAGGCAGTCTTTATGATGCAGTCGATTTGGTGAGTTCATACTGACATTTGGAGAGTGTTTGTATTCTCAGTTGGATTCTCGACTTGTTGTGGATTGAGTCCGTTGTCATGAATTGTTTCACTTCATACTAGACGCAACAAGTGAGACATTTGGTTTGGTTGATGTCAGCTCAGTTTTGGGAAAATTTTGTCGAGATGGAGAATTGTGAACGCATGAAAGACTAAGGGCCAACAAAACGCATGGGGGCCACATCAACCGTGAAGAAATGGAGAGCTGCAAACAAACCGCGTGAAGAGTAGCAAGCCCACCCGATTGTTTGTTATGCACTATATATATCTCTTCACATGTGACCTAGGGCGGTGTGCAAAAAAAAGGGGGTAGGTAGAGGAGAAAATTACAGAGAAAGACGGCTGTGCAAAGGCAGGAGCAGCGAGCAGGCAGAGGAAAAGAAAAATCGTAGGGGTTTTCTTGGGCTACGTGCAACAGGAAAAACTGAGGCTCTTTTAGCTATTTTGTGAAAGATTTGAGAGTTATTTAGGGTTTAATTTGTGAGAGTTGTGTGATTATAAACCCATTTGTATTCTATTTCTCTAATAGTAGATCCCCCCTCTTGCCCCGTAGACATAGGTAACTTGCTGAACCACGTTAAAATTGATTGTTTGTTCCGTGATTTGTAATAGAGAGTTTAGATTCCCTCGACAGGTCAGTCCTAGAACTAATGAGAGGAAGAGCTGATATCCCACTTTGTTGAGATATTTTACTTTTGGTTCTTGTTTCCTTTGTGAAATAGGGATTTAGTTGAGATCTACTCTCTTGTCGAGCACCGGAGGTGTTGCCGGAATTTCCGCTACGCACAACAAATAGTATCTAACATGCGGATACTATTAGTCCAAATTTGAAATTTACAATTTAGAAATGAAAATCCAGACTAGTAAATGTGATCTACTACATATGAACTACTTAGAACAAAATTTTAAAGGATTTCGATGTGTTTTTGAGTCATATGTTAATGGGCGAAAAATTAAGCAACTTTATGAAAATTATAAAATGTTGATTTTGATGACATATTATACATGAGGTAATGATCTTGAAATCTTTTGAAATTTTATTTCTAAATCGTTCATATGTAGTAAATCACATTTACTTGTTTGGATTTTATTTTTTGATTTCAAATTTCAAATGTTGATTGATATTATCCTTATATTGAATACTATTAATAGTAGTCTGCCTTAACTCATGATAATATCTTCATCAAATATCACCTCTTTGGGGGTGTGTTTGCATGCAAGTGAAAAATAAAAGTGAGAAAGTGACTTTCTTTTAACATTTTAAGTGTTTGTTTACATGTAAATGGTTATGAAAAGAAATGTAAGAAGGTTGTCACATATGATTTAATGCAATTTTAACTTTCCTTAAAAAAGTAGTGAAGTCACATGAAAATGATAAAAATGGTAGCAAATTTTAATTAAACAATTTTAGGGAAAATTGTGTTAAGGCTCCAATATTAATCAGTCCATGTGACCAGGCTCTATCTATTTTGGACATTGTATTTCAGCACAAAATACTAACAGTATTTGTGTCAAGGCCCCACGTAGATTACTAACTAAGCAGTTAGAGAAAAAGCTCATTTAAAATTACTTCCCAACCCTTCTGACACAACACACGCGAAATTGGTAACTGCGTCCATTCCCACTTTCAAGTCTCTCCCTCTCTCCCTCTCTCACTGTTAACAGGACCCCAAAATCCCAAATGTCATTTCTCCCTCTTGAATTTCAACTTAGGGTTAGGATTTGTATCGCGAAAATGTCGTCTAAGGAAGAATCTGATCACGATTTCAAAAGTCGTTCATCACAATGGACGGCAAGGGGAAGACGATGATAGTTGTGAAGGATGATCTAAACAAAAAAATGAAGCAAAATCATCATCATCAATCACAGTTGAAAGTGATCACACAACCTCCTCGAGTGATGATGATCGTGCCTCTTCTAGCGACATTGAATCTCGACAATCATCTGGGAATGGAAGCATGGAGTAAGCATCAAAGGCCCTTTTGGATATGCAAAGGGATGAACGACAAGGAAGAGGCAATAAAAGAAGTTTAGTAGGGGATGGTTCCAAGCCTAGAAAGAAGTAAGTGTTAGGTTTTTTCAATTAAAGAAATTATGATTTACAGTGACTCTTTAGTATTACTTGTTAAATTTATTAAAGTATATGTTAACCTCAATGTAATTTGAAAAACTTACGATGTTGTACTGATGTAAGTGAGTGGCTAGAGTTTAAATTTTTTGGAAGAATTTCTGCAAAAAGTAGTAAAAAATTAATTGTTAAGTAAACTGATGTTCATGTTAAGTTTAATCAAATGCATAATACATAAACTAGTTTCATGTTGAATAAACCGAGTTTCATTATAACTAATCTGATTTTCATGTTAATTAAACCGAGTCTCATAATAGCTAGACTAATTTTCATGTCAACTAAACTGAGGTTCATGTTAAGTTTAATCCAATACATGAGAATTAAACTAAGTTTTATGTTAATTAAATTGAATTTCATGCTGACTAAACTTTCATGCTAACAAAACTGAGTTTGTATTGTTAAGTATAACAAAGTATATGTTAAGATTATTCCAACATTTGTCAATTAAACTGAGTTAACTAAACTGATATTCACGATAATTAAACTGACGCTCATGTTACATTTAATCAAATACATGTTAATTGAACATAGTTTTATGTTAAATAAGATGAGTTTCATGTTAAATAATCTGAGTTTCTTGTTAAATAATCTGAGTTTCAAGTTAAGTGTACATTTAACATTCTTTTTAGAAAAAAGCTTGGCGATCCTGTTGAAATTAGTTCAACTGCCAGTTTTGATTCTTATTATGAATTTATGGAGCTTCTTGCCCCTAAGATGTGTCAATGGCATAGAGAACATATGAGGGATCCACATTTGAGTATTATATTCTCTTTGGTGTTCCTACACTTGATCGTCCAACACGAGCTAGTGCTGAGTTATTATGAAATTGGTAATGAAACATTTTCTATCATTGATGCTAAAACTAGATAAAAAAATATTAACTTTGACTTGGATTGGGTTTATAATCATATTGGTTTCCCAATTGACAGAGAAATTATTTATACTAATTGGGACCTCAATAGCAGAATATGGAGGGAATATTTTGTTAAACTATATATACATGAAGAAGGGGAGAATGGACAAAAAAGAAGAGCACCAATAAGCATTCGAAGATATGTTGAAGATCTACTAAAAAGTATTGTGGAATAAAAAAAAAGATATTCAAGACTTTATTCTGCTACAAATAATTTATCAATGCTCGATGTTATGGTGCCCCAGAAGCATGCAAGGTATCCCTAGACTATTATTCGAGTATGTGGGTAGCATTGAAAGGGTGAATAAACTTACATGAGGGAAATTCATTTATACAGAAATTATTAGAGGCATCAAAATTGCTTTGGAGAGTTTAAAGAAGTTAGAAGTTACATATATCCATGGATGCATGTCACTAATTCCCGTAAGTTCCATGTTTAAATTGTTAAGGTAGTAAAATTTGTATGCATGGAGTTTTTTTGCATGTTTAAGTATTTCTGTTAAGGCATATAATTCCTCAAGTAAAGTATAATATACTTCATGTTAAGTCTATTTTATTTCCCATTAAGTGTAAATTATTTAGTGTTAAGTTTAGTTTTTTCATATTAAGTCTAATTAGATTCATGTTAAGTATAATTAAGTACTTATTAATTCTAAATCATTTCATATTATGTGTAAGTTATTTCTTGTTAATTATAAGATGTTATTGTTATTTAGAATATGGTCATATTCTAATTATTAGAATGGTGATTGTATTTTTTACAGTTTTGATATTATGAGATGACATGCATAAAGAAATATGTCATTAGCAATAGATTCAAGCCTTCAATGACTAATTGGGTATTAGAGGGTAGGAAAGTTGGATCTTTGAGGAAGGGCACGATTGCTTCAAAGGCAGAAAAAGCTTCCATAACATTAGTTGATAAACCTATTGTTGAAGTTGGTTCGACGGCTCTCAAAATACTCACTGAGGAAGCCTAATATGAGGAATGATGATGCCTCAAGTCCTAAAAGGAAAAGAGTCCCGCCCCCAACATTGAGGAAATAAAATATGCATCGTCGGCCTAAATGACTTGATAGTAAGAAGAGTCAAGGTGAGGAATGAGGAAGTTAAGAAGAAAGACTCAATTAGGTTATGTAAGTTTTTCTAATACTTTATTTAAGCTTTATTTCCTCTAATTGTAAATAATATATTGTGAAGTTTATGCTATATCATGTTAAGTCTATTTTAGTTTCTAGTAAGTTTAATTGGTTCATGTTAAGTCTAAATAGTTTTAAGTTAAATATAAGTTATTTCATGTTAAGTCTTCTTTAGTTCCTAATAATTATAAAAACTCTGATGTTAGTTGTAAGTCTGTTTCATTTAAATCTAAATTATTTTATGTTAACTGTAAGTAATTTCCTATAAACTATAGACATGTTCATTTTTTTAGTGATATAATGTAATGTCTATAAAATATTAGATCATTTCAAATCATATTGACGATACTTTAAAAAAGGAAGATGAGGTGGAGGCTCTACCTATTGAGAAGCAGCTTATCTTCTTGAGAAATTCTGCTAAAATTTACCGATGGCTATTGAATGCCACAAAACGTAGGAAGAGTATATACTGAGATTAGTAGACTCAATGGAAAAGTGAAAAATTTTGAAGAATGTGCTGATGTTATAAATGCGGAGGTGCTAAAGGAGAATATTAATAAGAAAAATTGTACAAAACAGGAATTTTAAGTCACAACAACAGAGAAAGAATATCATTCAGTAGCAAATTTTGAAAAGGATCATGATAAAGGAGAGGAGGAAGTTCCCGTTGAGAAGAAAGTTGAGGAGAAAATTCCAATTGAGAAGAAACTTGAGGAGGAATTTGAAAAAGATGTTAACAATAATTTTCAAAATGATAACAGAGGAAGTTTTGAAAATAATTTTTATAATGACTTTGAAAATGGTGATAATAAAGAAGAGGAGGATTTTCACAATGAGAAATAAGTTGAGAAAAGATTGAGAAAGAATTTGAAAAAAGGAGATTGAGGACATTAATGTCATAGAAAATGACAATGAGAATGCAGAGGAAATTGTGAATGAGGATGTGATTGAGCATATAGATAAAATTATGGAGGACATAACGAATGCTATGCAAACAATGAAAGAGAAGGTAGCCACAAGAATCGTATGTCCAGAAGAACTAGGGCACCAATCAAAAGAGCTACGAAGAGATCACGACGAGTGAGGATCTCATTCATAGAAGAAAAGAAAAAGACTAAAAAAGCTAAAGATATAACTTAGGTCTCTGATCATGTGGATGAAAAGGAAGAAGCCATCAAATATTACTTCAACAACAAAAAAACCAAGCGGGATGTGTTGAAGATGACCTTTATGATGAAAAAGCCGGGGGGGGGGGGGGGGGGTTCCTAATCATTCAAATTTTAGCATATGCATTCTTGATAGCATGATTACTTTTTTTCACAGCTTTAGGATACCTCCTACAATATCCTTCAAACTCACTCCAATAGAAAACAAATGGCTATCATATTTTTACTCTCAAAAATGTTATTAGTAAGTATCCAATAATTTTATTATGTGTTAAATTTATCACAATATATGTTGACTTAATATATGTGCATGTTAATGTTTGTTGATAATTGTTAAATCCTTTTTTTTCTAGGAGGTACATGGCTATCAACACAGATAATAGCAACATGGATAGATTAAAGCTTCAATACTTGCTACGTGGAGGACGACTAGATGACCATGTAAGATTCTATATTTAACAAATTAAAGGACCCTTATTTATAATTAATGCTAATTTCTAGGTTTTTTATAGATGCAAGAAGAGTTGATAAATAAATTATAGAAACTAGCACTGGTTAAAAAATATTGCATCATATCAGGTTTTTTGTGTAAGTATTTCTATTAATTATACACTTCTTCCTCTAAAGTACAATATAAATCATCTTATGTTATGTCAATCTTGGTTCGTTAAATGTAAAATCTTTATTGTGAAAATTAAATTACAGCATCAATTATTTTCCTATTAATTTTAAGATATTTTCTGTTAATTCTAAAGCATATGAAGTTTAAGTTACATCATTTTTTGTTTTGCTTAAGTTTATGTTTAATAGATGTCATTTCTTGTTACGTCTAAGTTATTTCATGTTAACGGTAAGCTATTTCGTGTGATTTTTAATTCGATCCTGTTAATTCTATATCTTTTCATGTTATGTTTTCTTATTAATTATAAGTTCTATGTTATTTGGATTAGAACATTCATTCTACGTCGATGTGCCTGATTATGAGTTGTGTTGAGGTACTAGTGATCACACAGTCAATTATATCCGCGGTTGGATGGTGTTGTTGAGTATTTATGAGTGACCTCTTTCTTCCCTGACTTTATGTCTGATTCTTTGAGTGAGGTTGATGAATTTGCATAAGTAGAAACTCGTGAGAGGATGAGGTTTGGTTCCCCCGTGGTTCCTCCCACGATCATGTTATCGGATGAACTTGAGTTGGAAAAAATAAAGAACTGTGAGAGTTCTTGTGGGTACAGTTTGTCTACTTAAAGATTAGATTTGAGAACCTCTTGATCATATCGGATCCCCCTTATCAAGATAGAATAGTATCTCTATTTATACCAAGGGTATAAGGGTAGATCAATCACTTCGGCCGAGCACAGGATGGCGGTGGTGAAGTATGAGCTGGCTGATGAGCCAACACCTACTTTACAGGTGTCGAGTGATGACTGGATTAGCGATTAGCTCAGCATTAAATAGAAAGTGATTGGTGGTATTATGGCGGTGTCTGCGTGATCCGATGAGTCATGAAGGCTATGGGGGCTAGAGACATGATGCGCCTGTCATGCATTAAATGTGATGCAGACACGTTACCAGTGTGAGAGGCTCGATGCAGTTGTCCTTTAACTTCGCTGATAAGTAACGTATTTTGAGTCGTCCTCTCGAGGTGTCCAGTATCTGGTCGAGTGGGCTTGTGGCGAGTTGTCTTCGACAAAAAGGGGTGACAAGTACCACCTTTCGAGTCAATATAAGGGAATGTAGACTCGACAAGTCGGCTGAGTTGTTGTCCCTGCTGGTCTCTGGACGCCAACTTGATTGGGGCATAGCATGTAGAAGTATACATGTCCGTTGCTTGGTCATGAGTTGCTTTTTAGCGAATGGGAACACCATAACAAGTTGCTATGTTCATCATTTATAAAAAAACATATTGTCACGTGGCAAATGATTCTACTGATTCCTATCGTTAGGCACGATCATTAACATCTTCCTGAAGTTCAATTGAATGAAGAAGTCATCAGACACTATAGTTTGGCAAAGCATAGTATGTACATCGGACCTATTGAGAAAATGATAAGTTTTATAGACCACATGAAAGCTGCATTTGAGTCTAAAGTGTGTACAGAAAATTTAAATATCAAGCCATCCTATGTAAGCAACAAATAAGAAGGTTAGTATCATGATAACATTCTTAATTGAAATTTGTTATGTTAAGTAAAATAACTAATAACTAATTTTATGTTTCAAATTGCAGCTATGACTGTGGTGTGTATGTCTATTTCTATATACAATCAATACTTCTTGGACATAGTACATTGCACGTTATTTCTGTCGACAATTCACCTGAAGTCGTACGTGCAAGACTTATCGTAGATATACTCATTGAAGAACATGACCAAAAGCAGAAAGAAGGAGCACTAGATGAAGATGATCCTGAATATGCATTAAAAAATTATGAGAATTGACATTTAACATTTTATATTTTAGAGTTAACAGTAAATGATTTAGACAAAAGATAAAGTTATTTTTCCTTGATGGTAAATTATCTTCATTTAACAGTAAATGTGGAATTGATTTAATTGAAAATTACCTATATCTAACTGAGAGTGGTATGAGTTCAATAGTAAATATCTATATTTAACAAGGACTAAGCTGTGTTTAACAGGAAATGATTAAAATTTAACAGGATGTGATTTAGAGTTAACAGCAAAGTACTTAAAATTAGCTAGAAATTATATAGACTTGACATGAAATGACTTATACTAAACATGAATTTAATATGAAATGACTTATACTTAACATGAACTGCATTGCTTACATAGCAAACAAGTCTCATTTAACATGAAATATGAAATTAATTGTAAGTTAACATCCTACAAAACACTTTACATAGAATTAATAGCTAATGACATACAAAAAACACAAAGTCTGTAACTATACAAGCAAAACACTTTATAGCCTACAAAACACTTAATCAACGATAAGTTCGTTGCATGTTGCACAATTATGACTTTCCATATAGCATCGAGAGCCTTTAATTGGTCGTGTATAAATAATTCTGCTGTTGATCCGTCTAGTTAGTAGATCTGATCTCATAGTACGTTACGCTTCTCATAATCAGGGATGTGGTAAAGAATTGGCTCATAAC
The DNA here is from genome assembly GCA_022839385.1 of Asparagus kiusianus. Taxonomy (NCBI): domain Eukaryota; kingdom Viridiplantae; phylum Streptophyta; class Magnoliopsida; order Asparagales; family Asparagaceae; genus Asparagus; species Asparagus kiusianus. The sequence continues at coordinate 485,977 of BQKN01064938.1, read as the reverse complement.
TTTTTTTACAAGTTTCAACCGTTATAAACCAATCGCAAAATTGGTAACTATTTCTCTTCATAAACATAATAGTTGCGCATGTATGTTTACAAGGAATACGAGTTACGTCTCACGCACGTCACGTGCATATGTTATGCTCTAAATCCACTTGAGAAGTTTTATAGGATTGTGCTTCAAATAGTCCTTTATGAGATTGACAGACATCCAATGGGTGCCTATTTTTTATGTTCTCTTTAAGGACAAGCTCAGTTTTAGGACAAAGAAATCCATTCCAAGTTTGAGCCATCTCATAGATCTTTCATGCGAACCATAATTTGCTTATGTATATACACTACAATTTGTAGTATCTGTAGCAAATTAGCCTCACGTATCCACTTGTTGAAGGACTCAGCAATATTAGAGATAACATGTCTATATCTAAAACATAACATGGATTTTATTACATTTAACAAGAAGTGAAATAGAATTAATAGTTATTTACTTACA
>BQKN01064938.1:472979-485481 GCA_022839385.1 Asparagus kiusianus | reverse complement strand
TTACATTTAACAAGAAGTGAAATAGAATTAATAGTTATTTACTTACATTTAACAAGAAGTGATATAGAGTTAACAAGTACGGTATGGAATTAATAGGAAATTGTTGATGTTGGTTATCAAAGAGGGGGGTTTTGTTAGAATTATGAGAGTGTTTAAAGTTCTCAAACTTCTTCAGATGACTGGTTCTAGAGCGTGCTATTCTTCCCTACATATGAAAGCCTCGTAAGAGGGCAGAGTTAGGTTCTCTAGTTATTCTTCCGATGATCAAGTCAGTATTTTGACCTTAAGTGGGGAAATGAGACAAGTTATATAGGTAGTTATTCAAAGTTGCCAAAAAGCCGAAGAAGTTACCTCATGCAGCATAGCTTTATTTTATAGCAGATCAGAGGGATATGAAGGTAACTTTGTCCAAGTCCAGTTAGGCTACTGAGTCAGTAGATACCTTCTAGGTGTCAGCCGTCAGCAGATACCTTCTAGGTGTCAGCCGTGGAAGAAAGTGAGTTATCTGGTTATTTAATAAGGGAATGATAGCAGGTGCTTGGAGCTGACTGGGTCCGATGATCCATAAAAACTATGGATGCTAGAGTAACGATAATTTTGTCAGAGTAGTTAATGCGAGAGCAGTCAGTTAGCGAGGGGTTCGATGTAACTATTGCCTTTCTTTTAGTTTGGTCAAGGACCGAGAAGCACCGCCTTTTGACTCGGCTACATAAGTTATCAGCTGACACCATAGACCGAGTTTGAGTTGTTCCTAGGGTCGGTCAGGTGAGGTGGCCGGCAAGTACCGCCTTTTTACTCTGCAACGCAAGTTGTCGGCCTAGAAGGTCGGTTGTAGGAGTAGTTTAAGTCGTATAGACCCCAATTCATCTGATTAGGCAAGAGGTGAGACACATGTTTGATCCTCTAGAGAGATTAGTATTTGTTGATTTTCTAGGCTATAACAAAATAACTTAAACATAACATGAAGTGAATTAGAATTATGATAATCTAAATTGATTTTCACAGCAAACGATTTACACTTAACATGATATTAATCATACTTAATATGAAATTTCTTATACTTCAACATGAATTTACTTGAAATAACTTATAATTTAACATTAAGTTACTTATACTTCAACATTAATTCTATTATACTTCACAGTAAATGACCTATAATTAACAAGAAAATTACTTGTATTTTACATGAGATGACTTAGATTTTACCTAATTCCATGAAATAACACGTCTGCCCAGTTCTCTGGAGTGTAGTTAATGATAATATTATATGTCCTTTCGTTTATCAGTTTAATATCATCCATAAATAATTATTCTATTTTGCTTTAGTATACTTGTAACAAGCTAATTGTAATATATTCTCCAAAACCTGAGTATCCTTCGACTTTAGTCCCAAATCCTTTAGTTTTAATCTGAAATTCTCTATGAAATGTAGAACACATCTGGATTGTAGAGCATCTAGAAAAAAAAATTCTCTAACAGCTTCTATAATTCCCTTAACCGCATCTACTATTATAACTAGTTGATGTGGATGATTGTATGGATCTGACCTTTCATAGAGTATAGACCATAAACCTTATAAGAACCACTTCCAGTTAATGTTATTATCTTGATCGCATATGCAATAGGCTAGTGAAAATATTCATTGATTTCCGTTATATGCTACAACGTTGAGAAGTATATCTTTGAATCGATCTTTCTTCCAGAAATATATGTGGTCGACATCCATGCAAAAACCCATTTATGCAAGTAGCATAGCAAATAAATAGTATTGTAAACCTTCCCTCACTTTGTTCAACATGAATATAGCTGCCTAGATTTGTTTCATTAACTTTGTCCTACAATTTAGAAAATTTAAAATGAACGTTGAAGTTAACAAGAACCAAATTAGACTTAATAGTAGTTACATCACAATTAAGGACTTAAACTTAACAGAAATAGTTTAGACTTAATATGATATTGCTTAATCTTCACATCAAATGTTTTGCATTTAACATGAAATAAATAGACTTAGCATGTAATTACTTATACTTCATACATGAAATTACTTGAAATAACTCATAATTTAACATGAAGTTACTCATACTTCAACATGAATTGGCTTATACTTCAAATTAAAAGAACTCACATAAAATACTTAACTATTAAAACTTAAAAAACTAAATGTTTTTTGCACTTCAGTAGGGAAGATATTATCTTTTACTATCATAATTGATCATAGGCCTCATAAGCATCACCACATAATTATTCTTGTGCTCTTTCTTTACTCCATCATATCTTACTATACTCGACCCTTAGCCCATACTGACTTAGAAACTCTTTTCACAAATTAATATGGCATATGTCCGGCAAGACCTTCAACATGGTTTATAATTGGGTTGCAATGAATTTTCAGGAGGCCTTTGAACGGCCGACATTATTACCATGCTGCCTACAAGTGTGATTGGTCACAAACTTTTTTTATAGCAAATCTAGTTTCAATTCTAGGTGGAGAGACAAATAACATTCACGGGAAACTTTTCGTTTTCTTAAATAGGCAAAAAAAACTCAAATACCCTTTGGTTCATTCTTTTCAAATTTGTACTCAAACATTTTAACCATTGAATAATAGAGCAAAGCTAATCTTAATTCTTTTGCATTGTCAAACAATTGTCTCTCTTCAATTAAAGCAGTGTCCCACCAAGCAAGAATCCTCTATGAATTGCTAATCATGTAATCATCATAACATTGTTCCTAGATGTGTTATTATTGGGAATACTATCTGAAACACATGCTGATGTCGACAGATCATAATCTTTATTTTTTTTGAGTTCAAAGTGGGGGAAACGTTGCAAATGTTTAGAAAATAATCAGAAAACAAAATCAACAACAAATAATAAAAACTAAACAAGATTTAACATCGAACCAATTTGAATTAACAAACTAGACTTAACATTTAACTTATTAGACTGGACAATCTTCCAATTACACTTAACATTCAACTTATTAGACTTGACATTCCTCTCATTAGAGTTAACATTCAATAGATTAAACATAATATTCGTTTCATTAGAATTAATATTCAACAGATTAGATTTAATATTATTTGTATTACAATTAAAATGGTTTTCATTAGACTAAAACATCTTCCAATTAGGCTTAACATTGAACCGATTAGACTTAGTATTTAACTCTATAGACCTAACATTCAACCAATTAGAATTAATATCACACTAATTAGACTTAACATACAACACATTAGACTTAACATGTAACAACTTACACTTAACATTCAAAAAATTAGACTTTACATATAATCTATTGCACTTAACATTCTACCTTTAGACTTATTATTTAACCAAATAGACTAAACATACAAGCTCTTAGACTTAACTTCTAACTCATTAGACTTAACATCATACCTATTGAACTTAACATAAAAAATTGTCAAACAGAACTCACACATGCTGGAATTTATTTAAAATTTCATCTTTCCACAATGTTCAAACAGAATTTATAAATTTTCTTTGAAAAAACTAATAACTTACCGGTCTTGTGGAACTTGTTGGTTGTTATGGAAAGTCAAATCATCTGCTTTTTGAATAGTTTTCATATGAATCTCTTTAAACTTAACATTGCTACTATGCTCCACCATAGACGACAAATCATTTTCGTTCTCAATCACAAAACTGAAGTTGTCGTTTGTTTACCTTTGTATGCCAACGATAAAGAATCATATGGAATTTTTAATCTTTCTGCACATCAAATTTCAGTTCCATCATGGTGGTTGAAGAGTTAATCTTTAAGAAAACTGCTTTATCATCTGAGGAGACCATGTAGATGATAACCTTCTCAGCAATTAATGAAGGGAAGGTAGGAGTAATGGAAAGAATTTTATGACAATATGAGTATTCATAGTTGAAGAGCAAAAACCTAAAAAATTACATAAAAAGTTATTGCTCATGATAGAAAAAATAAGGAAAAATTTTCCTCCAATTCCACTATCAGATCGCCATTAATAGGACGCGATAAATTTGCTATGTAAGTACAGTTGTGGGGCCCCGCCTCATCGGGAAGGAGAAGGGTATTTTAGGGTTTATGGAGAAATACATTATATTTTCTCTATAAGGCTAATATGGAGGGACCCAAATACATTAATTAGATTTTTTTGGTCTGATCCACAATGGAAAAAAGTTGGAGGGGCTGGTCACATGGGTTTTTTCATATTGGGACATTGACACAATTTTCCCATAATTTTAACTAACATTTACCAATTAATCTAATTTTGACGCGTCATCTTCATATTGCACTTTCAACAATAAATTCGTTTTTCAAACAAATATTGTATTCCACTTGCATGCTGACATGAATGTGAAAGTTATTTACAAAAAAAAAGTAATTTACACAATTTTAATTCACTTTTGAACAACCAAACACCCTCCTCGAGTGGCATATTTTTATAATCATAATTAGATGCATTTCGCATAAAGCGGATGCCATAATATAAATTTAGAAAGCATATCTAGATTTCTTAATAAAATCTCATATACAATTTTTTTCGAAGTTTTACTTTTCCATTCTATCAAAAAAATAAATTTACAAAGAAATCATTTCTTCAAGGAAAAAAGTTACAAAAATAAGTTTTACAAAAATCTCGTGAATTGGGCCGAACTGCAAATTACGGAGAAAAAAAAATTCAATATCTGGTATGAGGAAGTATATCTTGAAGAATCCTCGTCTTGCTGCATGCAGAGAGTCAAAATTGGGAGTAAAATCTTCTGGATCACCAGCGCGTGAGAGCAGTTTATATGGTAACATTCAAGAGTTACCTCAGAATCCATCCCCCCTCCCTCTCTCTCCTCCTCCTCTTTAATTCTTTACTAATTTTCCCCAAATTTGAGACCAAAAATAAATAAATAAATAAAATAAGAACAGCTCTTTTTTCTTTGCTCTCTTGCCTTGTCTCATAACCCCCAGTAAAAACATCAATCACCTCATTTCTGATCGACCCAGATCAAAATTCTCCCCTAAAACGCTTTTCAACTAAACTTGGGGCGGACCCAGATGGAATTTTTCATTGAGGCCCTGTGAATTTTATTGTGTTTTGCGGAATTTTGGGGAATTGATTAGTATGGGACACTTGCAGTCTTGGCTGCCTAATGAAAATGGGTTCTTGGCAGATTTCAATCCGCCAACGCCACGGCTGGCGTTTCTGCAGACGAGCCCTCCGCCGTCGGAGATCAGAGAGGACAGCTGGCGGGCGGCGGAGAGAGCAACGCAGGGAGTGATTGAGGAGATCCAGGCGACGGTTGTCTCGGAGCGGCGGAGACAAGAAGTTGTGGAGTATGTTCAGAATTTGATCAGATTCCAACTCAATTGTGAGGTAAAGATTTGATCTTTGTTTCCGTTTCGATTGTTTGTACATGCTTATGTTCATAGTAGCTTTAATTTTTCTCAGTCCAGGATGCAATTTTAGTTTTTGATGAGTTGGCATTACTTAATTTCAATTCTTGAGACATTGTGACAATTTTTGTAATTATGCTTGTTGGTTAATATGTATATAAAATCTGTATATATTTGGAAAAATCTTGGACTCTGCTAAATTGTTTTGTTTAATATATATATTTTTTCTGGGCAAGAAAGAAATTGTTTGTTTTGTTGGTCATATACCATATCAATTGTGAAGTAAAGTTATGATCTTTGTTTCAGTGACGATTCTTTTATCTGTTAATGCTCATACTACATTCAATGTTACAAGTCAGGATGCATTTTTAGTTAGTGATTTGTGAGCATACTTACTTTCAGTTCTGGATTTATTGTGAGAATTGCTATAATTTTGCTTTTTGGTTACTATGTATACAAACTCTGTAGCTACATGGAAATCTTGGACTTTACTCATTGTCTTGTTTAATGAATTTTTTTTTCCGGTAACATACAAATTGTTTGTTTGGTTGATCAGTACCATCTCAACCCTCAGGTAAAGATTTGATCTTTGTTCCGTTTTCCATTGTTTATATATGTTTATGTTCATAGTAGATTCATTTTTGCTTAGGTGGGGATGCACTATTAGATTGTGATAAGTTAGCATTACTTGCTTTCAGTTCTTGAGGTACTGTGATAATTCTTTGTATTTAAAGGTTGTAATTTGATCATTAGTAGTTTCCTTTTCTCGTAAGTTTAATGGTTTTAATCTGCCACTACTGTCTTGTTTCAGTATTTAGTTTGTGATTCAATATTGGGATAGTCACATTTTAGTATTTATTCTGTTTTGGAGCATGCTCAACTAATTTATAGTGCGTTTATAATTTTCCTACTTATTAGCGTACATTTCTTGTTATATTTTGTTTGATTCAGTGATATATCTATCGATTGAATTTTTTTGAATGCTGTAAATTTACACAATTAGTATCTAATATGCTTGAAAAGGATTAAAGAGGAGGGTTCTCCTTTATGTCAGTAGCTTTTCACAATTGTCAAATCACTGTCAAAAATAGATTTTATCTAGGTTTAAACTTTTCTCCTGTAACGTAAAACCATAACAATTTGGACACATGTTATGTGCATCTGCTTGCATTACATGTATTCACAATTCATTTTAAAGCTTACACTATATATATATATATATATTTACACAATTCTTTTGTTATTCAAAACATAACAGGTTTTCCCATTTGGTTCTGTACCACTGAAAACATATCTTCCTGATGGTGATATAGATCTTACTGCGCTTGGCCTTCCGAATTCTGAGGATGCATTGGCTCATAGTGTATGTCAAGTCTTGGAAATGCAAGAACAACATAATGGTTCAGAGTTTGAAGTGAAGGATGTGCAATATATTCATGCAGAGGTTCTTTTTCTTTTTATACAACACTTCCTCAGTTCAATAAAAAAAATTAGCTACAAGCTTCTCTTTCAGTGCCTTGTTATATGCTTTCAATTGTCTATGCAATTTTTCCTGGCACAAATTAGTACATAGTACATATCTGTATTTTTCTTCATTGCCAAGTTTCTGTTGGTAATGTAATACCAGTAGGAACCAAAATGTTTATCATGGACTTTGAAGTTTGTTAGCATCAACAGTGCGATTTTTCCTTGACCCATTTGTCAAAGACTATATATAAATTTTCTCTTGTATCGGTAGGTGGCAAAAAACTTGGGTCTGTTCAGGGAAAACTGTATATCTGGCATCTTTTCACCATGTTGTAGTTTGCATATGTTCTTTTCTCAATGTCTACTTTGGTAATGTCAAAGCAATGAAGCATATGTCTAGTTTAAGAGCTCATGACTGTTGAAAGCTTTTTGTTACCAAGTTTTCATGGCAATGTGTGTCTGTATCTGAACATAGTCAATGTTTACATGCTATGGTGTTAAATTTGTTTGTAAATATATCAATTATGCTTTGAAGTAAATTTCTTGATGATTCATAAACTCACCTAATTGTCCTATACAACTGTTTGCACTTGGTTCTTATTATAATACTAGTTGATTGGAAAAAAAGTATTATTACCTAAAATTCATTGATTTCAATTTTTTTTCAAGGTTAAACTTGTCAAATGCCTCATTCAGAATATTGTAGTTGATATCTCATTCAATCAGAGCGGTGGACTTTCTACGCTATGTTTCCTTGAACAGGTTTGCTGACTAGAGCTTCCCTTGCTTTATTCTGAAAATGTTCTCATGATTTTTTCCTCCGTGGTTATAAGCATTTCATTAGCCATTGATCCATAAGAACTCTGTTATACCTCTAGGTAGACCGTCTGATTGGCAAAGATCATCTCTTCAAGCGCAGTATTATTTTAATCAAAGCCTGGTGCTATTATGAGAGTCGTATTCTCGGTGCTCATCATGGTCTCATTTCTACTTATGCATTGGAAACGTTGGTGTTGTATATCTTCCATCTCTTCCATACATCTTTAGATGGCCCTTTAGCGGTGAGTGCTTCGTTTGAATCATATTGCAGTTGTCTATATTGTTTTTAGCTTTTAAAAGACTTAGAAATACATCTCCTTTCTTATAGGTTCTGTACAGGTTTTTAGACTATTACAGCAAGTTTGACTGGGATAAGTATTGTATTAGTCTATGTGGTCCAATCTTGTTGTCATCTCTACCGGAACTTGTGGGTGAGTTATTATAAAATTATACCCAAATTTGATTCGATTTTGTTGTTATCTGAAAAATTGCTCATTCTTTCTGTCTGATAATTGATTTTTTTAATGTTCTCAGCTGAAGCACCAGAAAATAATGAGGGTGATCTATTGTTCACAAAAGAATTTCTCAATAACTGTGTAGATGATTTCTCTGTTCTCCCAAGAGGCTATGAAAACATCTCTAGAACTTTTCCACTAAAACATCTGAACATAGTGGATCCACTGAAGGAGAACAACAATTTGGGGCGAAGCGTCAGTAGAGGTTACTCTTTTCCAAATAACAAATGGCACGATTCATTATAAAACGAAATGGCATCATTTTTGTTGAATTCTACTTAACAAAAATCAATATTTATTTCTAGGTAACTTCTACCGAATACGTAGTGCTTTTAGCTATGGTGCTAGAAAGCTTGGACATATACTTCTACTGCCTTCTGAAAGCATTGCAGCTGAGATCATTTCGTTCTTTGCAAACACACTCGATAGACATGGAAGTGGAGAAAGGGCAAATGTGCAAGATTCACTCCCTAATGATTCTAGTTCCCCATCTTCAGAACTACTACACCCCGATGCTAATGGAGAACTCTGTTACGAGATGAATGCTGTCAAACTTTCAGGCTCGGGTATGCAGAATGGCAGTAAAGACTCTGGTCCTAGTAACATTGAAGGAACAGACAAACATCTGATTTCAACTAGTGAGAGTAATAAATTGCCAAATAGAAGATCTTTTCATGTTCCACACCCTCTCTTTCTTTCCAAAAATGGGTATCATAGGGAGAATGATTCCTCCATTAGCCCTTTACCTTCCAATGAGGAAGTTAATGTTTACCCACAAGCAGACTCCATTGAGAGCGAGTCAACAACAAGTGATACACTCTGGCTTAGTCCTCATAGGGCTCTTGCATCAAGTTGGAACACTGAACAGTTAGGTAATTCACAAGCAGGAGGCGGTTCATTGGCAGGGTCTGAAAGAAATGGGGCCAGTTCGAAGTCAAAAAAATGGGCAGATCTTTCTGCAGACTTTGACTTGCACATTAGAAACCTTTTATATGTTCAATGGAGCCAAGAGTATATTCTGAGTACTCTCTTACCAATTTACAGTCAGGCGCCTTACCAGTATCACAACAAAAACTCTTGGGATCACCCTCCAAGAGGCGGTGCTTATTCACCGACGTCATCTTTTGTTCCTGGTGCTTATAGCATAGAAGATTTGCCAAAGCCTCGGGGGACAGGCACTTATTTTCCCAATATGGTATGTTCCATTTGATATGATTATGTTTTGGAAAGTTTGAGTAATCTTTTTGACTTATTTTTGTGCAGAGGAAATTGGGTAAGTTTGGGGTTTACCTGCCCTATTTTGACTAGAATTAGACATTATTGCTTTCATTTTAGGTCTACTGCACTGAATACATCCACCTGTACCAAATTTTAAATCTTTGAAATTGCTCATAAAGTCCCTCAAATCATAAGAGGGCTTGCAATTTGGTTCCTCAATAATCAAAAAATACACCTCACTTTATGTCCCTCCCCCCCCCCCCCCCCCCCCAAGGGGGGGGGGGGGGGGATCTGTGTTAAAATAAACATTAGCTGAAGGCTATTCTGATCATTGAGGAACCAAATTGCAAGACACTGAGCAATTTCAAATATTTGAGGGATGAATATGGAATTATTGAAGATTTGAGGGACTAATATCTAAATAACCCTTTTAGTTTATGAGGTTTCTTCCTTCTCATTTACTAATCCCAATGACCTTATTCTATATGGGACATCTTAAATAAAAAAACATTTTCCATTCCTGGGTTTTGTAGAACTATCATAATACATACAAGGAACGACATTCACCAAGGAAAGGAAAAAGTTCGGGCCTTTCCAACCAGTTCTCAAGACACCATAGTAATCCCCGAGCCGAGATCTCCATAAATGGTAACCTTGAGGAGAGATGTGAAATTCCAGTTTTTGGTGGAAGTGGACGTGGCAAGAGAGCTCTTCCAGATGCATTTAACTCCTCAAAGAATTCCTCGAAAGAGACTTCCCCTGCAAATTCTTTTGCTTTTCCAGCTGAAGGGGGACTTAATTTTGGATCCTTTGGTCCTGTTCCATTGGAGCCAGCCTCTCCAGAGTCAATTAGAAGGTTAGATCCCATCAACCCTCGCACTCAGGACTTGGGGCTAACAATCTCTGCATCTTCAGTTCAAAGAAATTCGCCAAGTTCAAATCGTGAAAGGTAAGTATAATTATATCCTTTTTGAAAGTTTTCATTAGAAGCTTTTGATTTGGTTTCACATAATTAGTTCATCAAACTATTTTTTATTGCAATATTTCCATTAAATTTACTATATTAAATTACTGTTCTCAACTGCATGATCTGTTTGTGAAGGATGGCTTGCTGAGGGAAAGAAATTTGGTTTCTTAGTGATAAGCTGACACGTAGCCGAGGATCTAAGCTTGTAATGAAATGAAGAGTGTGCGTGCATGCGTGTGTGTATGTATGTATGTACGCATACATACACACATACATACAAATAGTCAAACATTTCAGCAATTAACTAAATCTTGAGTGAGATTTCTTCGATGTCGGGGTCATATTCCGACCTTGTAACTGTGTCCTTTCCTCAAGATGCCACTTGTTGATTTCCCAACTATGCAGGCCCTTCTCTTGTCATCAGCTGACCCATATCAATTAGTATTGATTAATGGGTTAATTGCAAGGTTGACCCCCTATACTATCACGCAATTGCGGATAGACCCCATATAGTTCATAGAGACACCTGTACTATTGCCCAATTGCGGATAAACCCTCTGAATGAATTTTTTGACTCTTTTAATCTCAGGAGGTCTTTTTGTTCCCCCCCCCCCAACCCCCACCTCCCCCCCCCCCCCTCCCACAAACAAAAAAAGTTTTCTCATTCTCTGAGGGCAAAGGAGTCAAAATCACACTCAAGGGATCTATCTGCATCAATAGAACTACAAAGGATCTATCTGCAATTGGGCGATAGTATCAATCAACCCTTGATTAAATTTTAGTGTAGCTAGGGTTGTATTTGTGTATCTAATTCCATCTTTTAGTTTATTTCGAATTCTTGTTTGATTAGGAGTGAAGTTGTTTTATTTGGATCTACTATAATTTTTTTAGTGTTATTATATTTTTGTTCGGATTAAGAATCTTAGCTCTATATCAAGTTGCGACTTTCAGAGGAATAAATATGCATTATTGTATTACTTTTTTTCATTAGGGAGACATTGATGCCTCCGAACAATTTTAAGGTAATTTGGAATTGCTTGTGATTTGCCTCTCTTGGTGTGAGATCAAACCCTAAGGTTCCTAGTTCTTTCGAGCAGCAACCTTCTCATCAACTTGCCCACAAACCCTAGCCACCAATTGCTTGCAGCATCCTGCTGTAGTTGTTGTTTTGTTATTGCAGCTGTGACCATTCCATCCAAAACCCAGCTGTTGGCTCATGATCTTGCGGCTAGCTTGTCCTGTCAAATTGCTGTTGTGATTGTTTTCTGCTAAATCCTTGCTTCATATAGATCCGACCCCGAAGGCATACAATCAAACAGTGCCTACAATTCCCGCGTCCCCGTTGTAGCTTGCTATCCCTGTATTGACGATGAAAACACCAATGAAAAGTACACATTTGCACATCATATATAAATATATACCCTTGAAGATTGTAAATTTTACCATGTAACTTCTGACAATTTTACTCTATCCAGCGCATTAGCGTCTTCATATTCCCATTCCTTGTTTTTTTTTTTCCTTTTGCTCAATGATATATTGAAATACTGTTGTGGCAACATCGGAGAAAATTAATCCTAATCTTTTTCCAAAAATCGCAGGTCCGCCCAGGCCTATCAACTGAAGGATGAAGGCGACTTCCCCCCTCTAAGTGGCTGATAGAAGTTTTATAAGTTCTCTAAATGAAGGTTAAACCTTTGTAGGATGAAAAGTGAAAAATAAAGAAAGCCGAAACATACTACCTCATGCAGACAGTTGAGGTATATAAAATAAAGGGCCAGTCCTTGCGGACTGTTGTGATGCATATATCCTGTTGCGTTGTTGTTTTTGTACATTCTAATAGTTGCTCTCCCCCTCACCGAACCCCATAAGATATGGGTTTTATTTACAGAATTTGATGATGAGGTCTTCATCATAAAAAAAAAATTAAAATTAAAAAAATAAAAACCCCTCCCCTGGTGGTAAGACTTACTTTGGCTCTAGTTTACGTAGATCTTGAAGTTAATTGTCGGGGAGAAGATCCAAGTAGTTTTTTATTTTGGTCCTATAATATAAATGATCATAAGAACAGTACTAGCCTTTGTGTCACTTTCGTACGATGGGATTGGTTTTGAATTGAAAGTTACCACAACCCCCCCCC
>BQKN01064938.1:442977-472579 GCA_022839385.1 Asparagus kiusianus | reverse complement strand
CGAGAACCAAAAAAAGATTCATGTAGCTCGGAGCATCACTCATCTTATTTTGGTTCTCGTTCTATGAGGTTGATAATTCACAGTTGAGGATTCACTACAGGGGTGCACATCCTATTCAGACGCCCTGCACGATAAGGTGCAGGTAGGGGTGCATTCAGTGCGGATATGATGTTTATCATATCCATATCTGCTTACCCATCTCGGATACGAATACGGATACGAATGTACATTGGTAAGAAAAATCCGTATCCATATTCGCTAAATTTAGATATGGTTACGGGTATATAAGCGGATATGCATGCAAATACAAAATGGATATGAGAAAGCTAGATAGTATTGAGAAAAACAAAGTTCATGTAATACAAAAGAGTTCATTAATATATTCATTATAAGTGAAAAGCTAAGATTAGACATCTTGATAATCAAAATTAATCACAAATCCATAATTTAAGAATTAAAACTATCGTAAAAGTATGATTAATATGCATTCGGATATTTTGGATACAGATCCGGATAGTTCACTACAAAACCATATCCGTAACCATATCGTATCGGTTATAGATTTGAGGAACCGTATCCGGATCCTAACGGATATGGTTTTGGATATTTCCTCAGATACGGTTTAGCACCTTTAGGTGTAGGGCATTATAAAATTTCTGAGCATTTCCTTGGAATGTAGAGGGGTATTTTTGTAATTACACACCCCCTTTGTGTGGTCCACATCGCACCCCACGGTGTAGTAACCCCCCATATAAAATTGCACTAAACTCCAAATAACTTTTGGAATTGTAGAGAACTCTTATTAAATTTTCGTGTTTTGCAAGTAATCCCTATGACGGTGTTCAGACTACATTTTGCGTTAGCGACACATTTAGATCCTAATAATAAGTGCTGATAGATGTATCATTCATGAGCTATATAATTTCAAGTATAGTATTTCTACTTTCCCCTTTCTTTCATGGTTGGTTTGTGTTGTTTTGTGATGAAGGATGTAATTTTAATCGGTTTGTCAAAAGTGTGCTCTGGTTTGATTTTAGTAAGATCTATGTTGTATTATCTTTTGATAAGTAATATCTGAACAGAAATCTAGAGATGTGATACTTGAAATTCAAATATTTCTTAGGGATTTATATGCAATAAACAAAATAAACATTGGACCTACACAATTTGATTGCAGATAAGGGATAGATAAATAGCCAATAGAGATGACGGTAAAACAAGTAAAATAACATACTGCTTAGTTATATTACAGGATCAAGTTAACAAATTATAACCAAAGGGAATGATTTGGAACAAATTAAGTGATGCGGGCAACTTATTTAGAAAAAGATGTGTTTTTAAAGACCTATTTTCAAATACATTAGATTTGAAAAATCAAAATCAGAAAAAGCTCTTTTATTCTTTTGAAATTAGTTGTATTTAAAAAGATAGCAGCCAATTCAGCATTTTCTCGCAGTTAGACTACAGTGCCCATTTCATCCTAATAAATAACCATTGTCTCGCAATATTAAGCAAGCAAGCATCAAAATTAATACATCTGAGCTTTTCCTTCTTCCACATTTTCCCCTCGAGAGTAGACCGTAGCCTGTCAGGTTCTTAGTACATGATACAAAGGGCAAAGGCACCAAGGACATATGAAAGACATTACAGATGATAGATACACATTGAATTAATTCACATTACACTAGAATAGGTTGCTGGAGTGAAGATGTACATCTTGCAGTCATGAGAATCAACTCGAGCTCCAAAGGATCCCGCTACGTTCTCTGCTAGGTTTTCATGCTGGAAAAACAAAGAAATTTGATATGTCATTGTGGTGATCATGTCAAAGCAGTGCATACAGAAAAGAGAGAAAGAATGTGGTAAGAGAAAAGATACGCGTTGGTACGTAGCAGATAAGAGAATTAATTCACGACTGAATAAAAAGAATTTTTGCTTTGGGAATTTCTTTATTTGGTGTGGAATTGATGATGCCTATAAATCCCTAAAAAGGCTATTTGATTAATCAAGTTACCATAACTAACAAGAAGCACAACAGTTGCACCTTTTAGATGAATACATAGTCTTGTTGGAGACCTAAAGATACACTTCAATATGTTAGTCGCAGTTAACATAGTTGCCCAACTTAGATCCTCGAGATACATATTTGTTGCTTGGGTGAATTGGCAATTGGAAAAGTTAAAAACATGAACTTTATTGTGATCGGTGAACAGATCAAGATTATTTTGACTGAGTTCAAATCTATTACCCCGCACATGCAAAGGCAGTATCTGATTCTAGGTAGACATGGGGTTTTGAGTAGGATCTATAAACATGTGACATGTTACCTCAAATATAATGCACGTTACAAAACTGTTGGAATAATGATGAAAGATTAATATATCTTCTATAAAAGAATAGACAAAAGTTTTATAGATCTAAATACTAATAATGCATGTATAAGAAATTACAAACTCACCTTCCAGAGATCTCTTACAGAAACACTGGTGGATTCGTCAAGACCGAGAACCCCCCATTTTGCTGTAACTGTTACAGATTGGGAGCAGCGATTCCATAAGGCAACTACTAACCGGTTTCCAGATAGAGGACCCGCCCATACCTGAAATTCACAGATTCAATAAGCAGTTATAAGTAGTAGTTATGTAGGCCACTATATTTTACCAGACGTAATGCTATAAGTTTAATCAGTTCAAAGTTACCACGGAACAACATCAATGGTAAATTGCCATCCATATTCATAAGTTTGGTAGTGGTTCATAAGTTTCATGCCAAGATAGTTTGAAAAATTTTGTATGTCTCCTTTTTTCTTCTAATGGATACCAAACTCAGCAAACGTTTTATTATTAGTAACAATTAATAATCTTGTTGAATAGCTTAGTCAATAATCCTAACCCTGTACCGAGGCATTTCCAAACTTCATTAAGAATATTGTCGGGTCCAATGTTTTTTAATTCTTTAATCTCTTTCAAGAATCATTGGCCTCCTCCCTAGTTCTTTTTTTCTTTAGAATACCTATTGTTCCTAGCGTACATTATATTGTTGGATTCTTCTTATATCCTCCTATGTGGGCATCATTTGATTAGGTAACGGATGTGAAGTCCACTAGTTTTGTTTCTCCATAAGCCTACATATGGACATGTCCTAGTTGATGAGCAAAATAATTTGTAGCATCCGGAAAATTAAAATGGGACTCCGTCATATTAGCATATAAATCAATGCTAAGAGATTCAGATATGGAGTGAGTAATCAATGCTAAGAAAATTATAAATGAATCCAATTAATTTTAGAACCTGGCTGCAACCCTCATTTTCTGCAACTGAAACCTTTCTTCCTTGAACACCAAGAGGATCTGCACAGATCATCAATACCTATTAGGGCTCATACCCATAATTAGCAAAAAGGCAATTTTAGGTAAAGAGTAGGTTCATATATGATATGAAGACATCTGAAAACTGATGTGCATAGTGCAAAACCGTGTGGTATTTTGCATGAAAATAAGCACTTATTGGCATTTGCAATGTACAGTGCCTTAACTCTTAACAACCTATGAACCTAAAAACAGTGATCTTCCTCTGCTTGCATTAACATCTTCAATGTAGTGTCAAATATTCAATTGCCATCTTCCTACTGACAGGCACAATTCGTAACTGATCTACTTTCGGCTCAGGGACCAATAATTCCTAAAACATTTAGTACCATTTTCAGCAATAATTGCTAAAACATTTACTATCATTTTCACTCCATATCCATAAATAACAATCTAACTCCAGAGATCCGGTTAATCAACTTTCAGAGATTTAAAATTTTGAATTAGTATTTTGCATATAAGTTATAACACAGAGGGATAAAAGATTTTACCTTGATTAACTGCAATCACTTCCTCATTGCTCAAAATCTCGAATGTTTCAGCAGTCATGTTACGTACGTCACAGCCAATCAAGAGAGGGGCCTGAAAAAGTTGAAGTCATAACCACATCTGAAACACGTGTGAAGTAGAACGAAGGACGTAAGCTTGTATTTTTTTAACTTCATAAAATTCAAAATTTCAGCTAAGTCTATGTGGAGATCCTCCACTTATTTCAACAAATTAACCAAGTATACTGAAACGATCTAATTGTTGGTAAGAAATTGGGCATATTAGGCAATGAGGCAATGAACTTCGACACTGTATTTACTAGTTTTGGTATATTACTTTTATGGTTGCATATGCTGTTCTGAACTCCATGGTTATCAAATATTGACTCATTCCTTTCATTATCATTGATGATGCTAATGAAGACAGTTTTAATTGAAGCAAAACATGATTTTACTACAACAAAAATATTAGTTAAAAATATGCAAATCACAGTGATACCAATTGTACACAGACAGAACCTCGTGTTGAAATAAAGGACACACCTTCATCAAAGCCCAGATACTGAAATGTGCACGATATTCTTGGTAAGTCATACCACCGTTGCCAACCTCTAACATATCAGGGTCTACAAAAGCAATCAATATACACTGGCAAGTCAATATCCACTAAAATACTTAACCATATAAACTTAGATATTTCGACTAGGCATCTGCATGACTAAGCAAAAAATCCACAAGAAGGGTGAAGGAAGCAAAAAATCCACAAGAAGGGTGAAGGCTAGACTACCATTCCATCCACCCGGTCCTGCATATGATGCCCACTTGTCATTGAGGTCCGCAATTGTCGTCATGCTAAAAGAATTGGGAAGTTCATCACCACATTTGATATGGTAATATGATATGATGTACACAGAAGGTATACATGAAATAGAAATTTCTAACCTAACCCATGTATCGCTTATATCATCTGTTGTCCGCCAACTATTACCAACACTACCAGCCCATAAGGCAGGATCATCTACACCCCTATAAGATGGAAAGAGAATTAAGACTGAACTATCCAATAAGGGATGTAATTAAATATATCAAGAATTAAAACTTACCACTCACAAATTGAGTAAAAAATGCTATGTCCAGTCGAATTTAATGCGTCCCTCATTGGAGGATAACTGTGAGTTTGAAGGTTTACAAAGTAAGTAAATTGCTCCAATGATTCAAATATGTAATATTGATCAAGGATAACAGTTAAAGAAGATAATTACCGTTCCTCTGGTTTGATACCCAAATTAAAACAGTTGTCATACTTTAAGTAGTCAACACCCTGAAAACTTCAAAAGATGCAAATTGAAAAGCGCAGCTAGAATATATTTAAGCATCTTAAACAGTCAAGTGCAGTCTAATGCTCTTACGCACTTCACATTCTTACTCTAACCAGCAAAATAAAAGAAAAAGGTTAGAATTCCTGGGGATAATGTAGCTTTAGTTACCCAAGATGCAAAAAGCTCTGCATCATCATTTTCATGGTAGAGGGATCCTGGTCGAACTTGGCATGTGAATATCCTGAAAGTTTTCATAGTTAAAGTTAATGCAGAGCTGTTATACATCAGATGTTGGTTAAATTTAAATGAATACATCAGATGTTGGTTAAATTTAAATGAAACTGCCGTTTCAGTGCATGATACTTACAGTTTCACTTCTATCAATTGACTAAACTCACAAGATAATGACTTGTTTGATTGTGTAAGTTACATAACATTGTAAATAAAATCCCTACCCAGCATCAGAGTAAATACCAAGCTTGAGGCCCTTGCTATGGATGTAGTCAGCAACCGCTTTAATGCCTGAAGGAAATGTCTTTGGATCTGGTTCCAATTCACCCTGCAATAACGAGACAGCTATAATTAAGGTGAACCACTAAAACTTGTCACTTATGGTCGCAAAAGAGTATAGCCATGATAATGAACGAAGCTGACTTCCAACATACCTTCAAATTACGCAAGAGAGAATGCCAACAATCATCTGCCACCAAAGACAATTCTAATAAGAAAATTGCATGGCTATTTAATCAAATGGCAACTGAAGTCATTACCTATATTAACATAGATGTAACCTAAATCAGCCAACCCAGTTGAGATGAGGGCATCAGCTGCCAACATAAAAGCAAAAGTTAAAATCTAAGGGAAAGTACAGAAATCTCAAGCACGAATTATCCCTCAAACTATGTTTGAATTGTACTTCTCTTTTGGTGTCTAAAATACATAAAAAAATTAAACATGCAGTGAACTATTTGATTGCTTTGTTAATACAAACAGTACCATTGCGATAACTTTTCAGTTCTCGTAGAGAATTTATGTCCATTGAACTAATTCAAAACATGAAATCAGAACATACCTGTTTCCTTAATTACTTTTTCATTGATATTACAGGCAAAGAAGTTCCAGCTATTCCATCTGCATCCATAAATTATCCACTAAATTGATCACACGTAATATTTCAATATCAAACCACCAGAGAAAATTAATAATAAAATGCCAGAAGAAAACATCATAAGCGAATGACAACCCAAAAGACAAATCTCAAATAAAACTTTAATACAAATACATGAAATCCACAACCAATATATCTCAAAAATTCATAATGAAGCCAGTCTCACTGAAAAGTTCTGAAGTTAAATATCATAATTCTACAAATTTTCAACAATCCTATACTGCAATCAAATTCTCAGACATCAAAGTACATTAAACCAAACATTATATATGGAAAGAAGGGAAAAAAAAAAGACATAGATATCAGTTTGATCCTGTGCAGAAACAATCATAAAAAAAACATAGAGAAAAAAGGGAATATGATAATGATTACAACAAAGATAGATTCTTTTAAAACCTTAAACTCATGAGGTTCAAATTATTAAAAAAGAAAAGAATATTGGCATTCTGTATAATCCACTCTACAGAGAAACCCATAAAAATAAACTCAGGAACTAATCAACACAATCCAAGATACTAAATTTACAACAAACCCATGTACACAAACTAAAAATAGAAGTAAAATCTCAAACAATAAGAGAAAGTAAAGGGAAGAGAGATAAAAATAGTAGTGACCCCATTTGAGGAGTGCGAGCCAATCCATTGTTGAGCTGCAATTTCCCATAATTAGAAGTATCAAATGGGCTAATTCTAGAGACGGGCTTGATGGGTTCTTCGATCAATGGATAAATTCTAGAAGAAAGTGACAAAGAAATTGACGAGAGAGAGAGAAAGAGGAGAAAGAGAGAGCTCGAGCTCGTCATTTTTATCTTTCTCGTTCGGTTGGGAGTTGTTGTGACTCGCCCTTGTGAAGCGATTTAACGCCAGGGGGTGCGTGAGAGTCGCGTGCTCTTTAGCCGCAAATGCTGCCCGATAGCCCGATAACCCGTTAATGGATAGGTAATTTTGTGTGAGCGCGCGTGGCTCCTGCCGCGTTATATTAAAAGGGATCATTTTTGGCCACTTAGCACTTAAGTACCCTATAGTTTCCCTACTTTGCACCCGTATATTCTCACTTGGTTTTATCTGTAAGTCATGAAGTTTTGAAGTTCTTATCTTCTATTATGTAAATGAAAGAATATTCCCCTTAATATTTTCATGTGAAACTCGCGTGTTCTAAATTCAACAAACTTTAAATTTGAGAGATTCTAAAACTAGTATGTGAGTGTCACATGGAGTTATTCGGAGAAATATTCTTACTTTTGCATCACAAAAAACACTAAAGTGTAAAGTTTTAAAAATTTAGGATATATGACTACCGTCGAAAACAAGAGTCGTTATATAAATAAAGTGTAAATTTTTTAAAATTTAGGATATATAATTGTTGATGTCTCAAATCACACAGTCAAATAAAGGGAGTGATTGAGTTGACGGAGGTCCTCTAATCTTCCCAATGTCTGGTTCTCGAGCAAGTTGTTCTTCCCTACACAAGTAACAAATCGTAAGAGGGCGGGGTCTGGTTCTCCGGTTGTTCCTCCGACGATCAAGTCAGTGAATTGCTTAAGTGGAGAAGTAAAAGGAACTACAATAGTTCTTAAGCCCAGAGAGTAGTAGTAAAAAACTTACCTAATAATTAATAACAATATCTCTTTTTATAGTAGTGGTAGGAGGGGTAGGATGGTAACTTTGGCCGGGCATGGTATGGCGACCAAGTCAGCTTCAGCTTTACAGGTGTCGGCCGACGAGTGGATGAGCGGTTGTAGGCTGTCTAAAAATCACAAATAGATAGCTGATCCCCATCAAACACCTATGATGAAAGTTATAATTCAACGACTTCCAGATGGCTACAATTTGAAGACTTTCACGTAGATTGATGAATGTTACAATCTAACGACCTTCACAACAACTGATGAAAGCTCTAATCAACAGCCTTCACAATCAACATCAGGAGTTGCAATCTGACGACTCTCATATTTTCAAGGAGCTAAGACGAAGATTACAAGCAGGGCCGGCCCTAGGGGTAGGCCGGAGAGGCCTTCGCCTAGGGCCCCCAAAAAAACAAGGGCCCCACTATCATCAAATGATTGCATTGTTTCTTCATAATTTATCTGCAGACAGTATGCTAATTTTTGATGGTATATAACTTTCATCGTGCTTTATTATGCACATGACACTGTTTTTAATGCTGCTTGCACATTATAACTTTTTTATGTGTGATTATAAGCTCCAACTGTAACGGGACAATGGGCAAATTAACTGCTATGCATGTGTTGACTTTCTATTATATTTTTTTAATCTATCTCTGCAGAACTGTATGCTAATTTCCATTCATGGGTTGTGCTTTATACAGTGCATCCTAAGTGCATTTCAAATTAAGCTGCTTTACTATATGTATTTGTTCTGTTTTGATTTATCTTATGATGATTGGATCTTGAAGTGTATGCCAAATACTTTGTTTTTACTATATGTCTTTGAAAGAAGCTTTTCAAAGTTAAAATTGATCAAATCTTACCTTCGATCAACTATGTTACAAGAAAGATTGAATGACTTAGCTATATTGTCAATTGAGAAAAATGTAGTGAAGAAGCTTGATTATACAAGTGTAATTAATGATTTTGCATCTAAAAATGCAAGAAGAGGCTTTATAAAGTGATACTTCTATTGGTTCATTGATCTTGTTTTGCGAATGAGAGTGTTAGGGTGTGATTTGTAGGCCTTTGGCCAAGGTGGGTAGCTTAGGAGAACTACATTGTGTTTGATCCTTGGAATTAGTTATAGTATCCATTGGTATATAGGCAGCCCTAAAGTTACATGGGTACAACACTTTATTTTTAAAAAAAATCTTGAATATAGGAGGGCCCCTTTAGGATTTTTGTTCAAGTTTTTGCCTAGGGCCCCTGAATGCTCAGGACCGGTCCTGATTACAAGATGACGGTCTTTGCAACGCTCAAGCAAAAGAGACTACAAATTGACGGTCTCTTCAAATCCAGACACAGAGCTCACCTATGCATCCCAGATTCAAAACGCATAGCTCGTGGCCGCGTTCCAAACTCCCAGAACAAAACGCATAGGTCCTCCCTGCGTTGCAACACCAAAACGCGAAGGTCCTCTCCGTGTGTCAGCATCAAAACACAGGGGTCGAACCCACGTTGCAACATCAAAACGCAGGGGTCGAACCCGCGTTGCAACATCAAAACACGAGGGTCAGACCCACGAGGGTCAGACCCGCGTTTTTTGCATTCAACTGGTTCAAACAGAACCTGAACGGTCTTTAAACCATATCTCCACTTAATGGGGTCGGTTACACCCCATTATGGAGAGATTTTAGGGGGGATTACACCCCTTAAACCACTGAACGGTTTCAAAACCGTTTCCCACGATTAGAGGGCGATTACACCCCACTTAGGAGTGATTTAAGGGGCGGTTACACCCCTTTAATTCTCTATAAATAACTGAAAATCAATTCAGTTCGGGGGTTCGGTCTGTTGGAATTTCTTGGAGCAAAAAGGGCCTGGAGGGATCGGCATCATACTCCAACGAAGATCATCTTCAACTTCAGCAACGTTCGACAACAGGAGCTTCTTCGACCTTGGCTATAAACCGATTTTGGTTAAATCAACTCTTTCATAGAGTTTCAAACTCATTCAGAGTTATCAACTCGCCCAGAGTTCTAAAACTTACTTTGCAAGTTCGTTAGGTCTCATGTTATGAGCCTACTTCTTCTAATCTTGTTTTGATGATTACAAACAATTCCTAATATTGTCTGTCTAGTGTTTATATTTCTTATTAGGTATTCTAGACAAACAATGTGTTGGAGGTTGGATGGAATTGCGCTTCAACGATCATATCCAAAGGAGGTTGGCGGAATGTCGGTGAAGCCTTACAATTCAAAGTTAAAGATCAAGTTCAAGCTTCATCCGCAACGTGTACCAAGTTGAGCTACAATGAAGATCAAGATCTAGCTTGGGTAATTTAGTTTAGGATTTATATTATGTGTGTTAAGTACGTTAAGCTCAATATCTATACACACACATCTATTGGTTTCTTCGTATATATATATAGTTATATATATATACACAAGTTTTGGTTTCTATGCATATATATAGTTTTATATATATACATACATAGTTTTGAGTTTTCATGTTTATAAATATGAAATCACATATTTCATATTTACTATTGTGTTTTGGTATTTATTGCATAGAATATGCAATTTTATGAAAATATTGTATTCTTAGTTTTTGGACTTAACAATAATCATATACATACTTTATTAAGTCTATATAATCTTTGTGCAAAGTTTCAAAACATGGTTTAGCCAAAATGTCAAAATTCACATGTTTACATTTTCATGTTTTTGGACATATTTGAAAAATAATGAGTTTTTACTATTGGGGAATGCGATTATAAAAATTCTTTTTTGTAACATGTTTATTATCATGTTTATAAACATTTTCCAAAGTTTCATAATTTTTGGAATTTATTTGTTATTTTTAAAGGCACTTTAAAAATCAGATTTTCAGCTTGTACAGTGCCTGTGCACGTTTATAAGTCGACTTATCAGAGTTGACAAGTCGACTTATGAAATGCTCTAGAATGTGCAAAAACTCTCTGCCAAGTCGACTTACTCGAACTGTTAAGTCGACTTAGACCAAGTCGACTTATGTCATTTTCCAAGTCGACTTATGTGCTGAATTTTATGTGTTATTTTCATCTGGAAAGTCGACTTATGTGATCTTTCAAGTCGACTTATACCAAGTCGAATGCAAGTCGACTTATACTAAGTCGAATGCAAGTCGACTTATAAATATGACCGTTGAACAGTAACGGCTATTTCCAGATTCTGTTTTTGTGTGGGTTTTTGATCATTTCCTTAGGGTTTTGGCTGATGTCTTGGGTTGTTATAAATACCCCATTGTATTTACCTCTCCCAACTAATAAGAGAAAAGTTTTAAAGAGTTTTTACAAGTTTGTTTAAGATTTTCTAAGTGTGTTTAAGAGTTTAGTTTGTGAAGATAATTTCACAAGGGCTTGAGGAGATAATCTTTGGTGTTTGGGCTTCAAATCATCTCTCTCTCACTCTTGTCATTTATTGGAGAAGTTTTCTAAACTCAATCTAGCTTTACATTTTATTGTTTGATTATCATTTTATTAAGCTAGTGTTTATATTGAGTTTAGTTGATTTTATTTATCTCTTTGTACACACACAACCATTGAGCTTATTGTATTTACATTCATAGTATATTTGGGTTGTGGGATTGTGTGACTTAGAGAGTGAGCCTACATTGTGTTCTCATCCATTGTAGAGAACAATCTTTTGTTGTGAGCTTTCATTGTGAGATCACTTGTATTACACTAGTACACCAAGAGGAGTGTGTGGTGAGAGACGGGGTTGTCCTAAGAGTAGTGGCGTCGGTAGCCTAGAGAGAGGTGATAATTCCGATCACTTGAGGGAGACACGGGCTAGAGACCAACACTTGAGGTTGTAGTTAGTGTAGTTACGTTGTGAGTATTTGTAAAGTTTTCGGTTAGCTAGAAAACCGTATTGTGAGGTGTAAACGTTTTTCGGGTAAGCGTAGAAAACCCGGTGTGATAGTGGAGATCTCCTCGAGGTGAGGAGCGGGGACGTAGGTCAGGCGGACCGAACGTCGTCAACATATCGTTTTGTTTGTGTTTGCATTGGCGCACTTATTTTTATATTTATATTACCTTTGTCAATTGCTCATTGTTTATATTCCCACTATCTTACTTTGTTTGTTCACCCTTGTGTTAACTTGTATATCCTTGCTCATATATTATTCATAAGTCTTTTGCTAGGATATATTTGTTAATAAGTTTTAAATTGGCATAAATCGGATTAGATTAGCATAAACCCTATTCACCCCCCTCTAGGGTTCTTTCCTAGCGGCATTAGGGTACTTTCACTCCACAACGTTAAATCGTGAGGAGAAAACCACGTTCCAGTGAATCAAGACGTTCGGATCGTCAACGAGAAGCAAACTCGACGCGAGCATTCGAGGGAGGCATCTCATCGCCACCGTGAAGAACCCAGAATTAAATAAAGAGGAGAATCCAGATCATTCTCCTTTCTTTTGTAATCAGGAAATCCAAATTGTAATCAAGATTGAGAGAATAAAACATTCAATTCTTTCATTGTCTTTTTACTACAAATTTTTCCACCAAACAGCGATCACTTTGGTATTTAATGAGAAGTAACCGGGGGTGTGCGGTGCTGACGTGGTCCGATGTGTCATAAAGACTATTGGGGGCAGAGGAATGATGTCATCAATAATGCATTTAATAAAATTTATTGTGAGATGATTGGTCACCAGTGCACAGGAGGGGCTCAAGGCTCGAGGCATTTCATCGCCTTTCTACTCGTCGGATGATCGTGAAGTACCGCCTTTTGAGTCACCCTCGTAAGGTGTCGGCCGAATGAAGTGATTAAGCAATCGACTTAGCTAGGGGTTGATGCACAACACCTCTCGGATCGTCGATATGTGACGTCTTTCAAATCGTCCTCGCAAAATGTCGGCGTGTTGAGTCGACCGATTTAGGCCTCTGATTGTCTTAATATGCATAATGTGGGACTCTCTGTCAATAATTAGAAATTAATTAGAAATTATTTTCCATATCTTGAAAGGCTATAACAATAACTACCACCGAAAACAAGAGTCGTTATATAAATACATAGAAGGAAGAACCGTGTACTTACATGATAATCAGCCAACTGGGTTTTTTCCCCCCCCTAATTTTTTATATTGGCTCATCACATCTTTCGTATTTTGATGTTCTCCCTCAAATCATTGAAACTTCTATATATGAGCTTGGGATTAACTTGACGCTTGATACCCCGAAACATTAATGCCTCAAGGACCCAAATAGGGGACCCAAGGTATGGGACATGTGAGGTGTCACCATCCGGTTGCATGATGCACTATTCATGAATAGTGCATCATGCAACCGGATGGTGACACCTCACCTGTGGGTCCCTGTAGCAACACCCTACAATTAGCCAAACAGTGGGTAAATTCACTTGGACACAAAATTTGTGAATAATTCCAATCTAAGTGCTTATGATGTGTTTGGATGGAGCGTAGAGAAGAGAAGGGGAAAGAAATTTTGGATTTAACATTGTTTGGGAGTTCTATTAGAAAGATAGAGGAGGAAAAGTTACGAAAATTTTATACTAAAATCTTACCCCCAAAATTAGGGGGTAAATGATAAGAAGAAAAAGGAAGAAAAAATTTAACCTTCCTTACCTTCCCTTGTGATCTTCCAAACAAATCATAATAGTACACCTACTTTGCTCTCATAGATTACTTCTCCACTCCCCCACCAGTCCCAGCTGGATGTTTGAACAAATTAGAAATGTTCCGTATATTCTAGTTGCAGGTTTGGATAAGGATGGCAATTTTTTATTGTTTTTGGTAGGCTGAAATTTTTATTGTTATTAATAATTTGGAATTTGTTCAACAATATGTGATAGCTATTAAGTAATACAGTCATGAGTAATGGCACCGTTGTGAATCCCTATCTATAGTCTCGTGGTTTTCTTATATGAGAAGCGCTAGAGGCACACTCTAAGACACACCATCAACCACACTCCCTCTCTCTCTAAAGTGCAGGGGGCTTCACATGTGATTTTTTAAAAAAAAAACACATGTGGAGCCCCATGCACTGTAGAGAGAGAGGGAGTGTGGTTGGTGGTGTGCCTTAGAGTGTGCCTCTATCATTTCTTTTCTTATATATAGATTTGTTTCTTCCTCAAGTAGAGTCAAGTTCTATTAGTTATTTAATAACCGCTTAGTTATTGTATTGTTTTGTAGTAGTTATAAATTTGTATTCTTTTCAAGCAGTAAAGAGACACTACTTTTTACCACAAGCACAACAATTGATTTGTTGGATAGTAGGTTCCTAATATGTTTTCTAATTTGTTTTGGTAACAGGTTATTGGGATTCCTAATCTGTTTTGTAACATGATTCCAAATCTATTTTGGTAACAAGTTATTAGGAATTCCAATAACCTGTTACCAAAATAAATTAGGAAACATATTAGGAACCTGTTATCCAACAATTCTCCACCTCGGCGAAGTTTTTTCAAAATTAAACCGACACCAATACTAACCAAACGTCTTACTTGTTGCGTCCAGTACGAAGTGAAAAAAATCACAACAACGGACTCAATCCACAACAAGTCGAGACCCAAACGAGAATGTGACCACTCTCTAAATGTCGGTATCTACTCACCAAATCGGCTGTATCATAAATAACTGCCTACGTATCCTATTGCCCAAGGAATCAAGCCTTCACGTAGTTCACCAAATGGCCTTCAAAGACTCTCAATCCAATAGAAGAGTTCGCAATCCTTCTCCAACATCATCATCAAATATGCGGCTGATAGCTCTCTTAATGGCCCCAAAGTGAAACAATCCAAACACCTCCACCTAAGATGAACCAATGGCCATAACCAAACATGAACTATGTCCACTAGCTGCACTCGAATCAACCAACTCATCATCTGCATCCAAATCAACATGATCCCTAAACTGTGTCACCTCAGCTGGAATCTCAAACGATACAGTATGATCTGGAGTATGTTGAGTAATCTCCACCCAATATGGAGTAGCATCATCCTCCATCCGCTGTGGCATCCTAACAATCTAATCAGTACTCTCCACATGCTAAGAGTTAAAAATGATATACTTGCTCAGAACAAAATTAGTCTCCCAACTGATAACCAAAAGAGCATCTGAATCTTAAATATGCAATCAGATCAAATCTCACATCTTCGATGTGACCAAATGTTGGGCAACCAAACATCCGACGCAATCCAAAATCTGAAGCAGCTCCACCAGATCCAAAATCTCCACACGCAGTAGTCGACAAGCTATGACTAAGATGACTCAAATATGTCGAAGCTCCAAAACTCCTCTACAATCCAATGCTCGACAACCAACGTCGATCCTCCTCCAGCAAGGAACAACCAATCACAAATGTCATCTCAGCTCGTTGCCCTAATGTTTCCTCTTCAATGAAGTGTCTCAAACTTCCGTGAGCTCGGCACAAATGTAAGAAAGAACCCCTACCAAAAACAGAACGACGGGTTACCTTTCTGCCAATACATTTCCTCTATCTATTGTTGACTTCTAGGACTTTACACTAACGGGACTTGGTTGTAACCCACCAATGCCTAGAACAATCCCCAACTGTGGAAACCAAATACTGATTATGTCCCAATGATGTCTCCTTGGAAGGCCCCCAAATACCTGAATGAACACCACCTAAAAAACTCCTCGATCGATGGATAGAAGTGCCAAACTCCACCTCGGTCTCCTTGCTCATACCAATGTACTCAAAGGACTTAAATATGCAGGTTAAGACACTTCTCAATAATCCAAAATCCTAGCCTCA
This sequence comes from Asparagus kiusianus, assembly GCA_022839385.1. NCBI lineage: Eukaryota > Viridiplantae > Streptophyta > Magnoliopsida > Asparagales > Asparagaceae > Asparagus > Asparagus kiusianus. The sequence goes on along the minus strand of BQKN01064938.1, from coordinate 456,845 downwards.
ACTCCTTCTTTCTCGGCCATCTATTTTAAAGCACTTTCAAACCAATGCGGAACAAACGAAGAATAGATCCAAACTGATAAAGGAGAGATTTTTACCTCCAATTGAAACCCTAACAAGAGTCTCCGAAAGATCTCACCCCACACGACGGAAACGAGATCCACAAATAGGAAAAATCCCACCTTTATCACTAACTGAAGCTCTAGATGAACTTCCAAAGCGATCTACTCCTCTAAATAGCCCAAGCGTAGCCCGAGCTCTGATACCACTTTTTATGCTCTGATACCACTTGTTATGCGCGGCGGAAGTCAAAACCAAACCGATGTGCTTCGAGAGACCAAATCAAACAAACGCCGAGAGAAGGCTAAACAATGCAAAATAACGACACAAACTCAAACAACCAATTTTAACGTGGTTCGGAAAGTTGCCTACGTCTACAGGGCAAGAAGGGGATGTGTTTTTCACTGATAGAGAAGAAGAGTACAAACTGAGATTACAAAATCACACAAACTCACCAATTAATCTCACCAACAAAGCTCTAATTCTTTCCAACCAAAACCCTAACCAATAGCTCAGAAAATACCTCTTTTCTGTGCTCCAAATATCCCCTTCGCTGCTCAATTCTCTCTTCTAATCGTTTCATATATATATAAATCCTAAAACAAAAAGCATACTAGGAATTCTAAAACCAAAATCAAAACAGATTAGGAATCCTAATAACTTGTTACAAAACAGATTTGGAATCCTATTACCAAAACATATTAGGAATCCCAATAACCTGTTACCAAAACAAATTAGGAAACATATTAGGAACCTGCTATCCAACATGATTTATTTAGTAGATGATTACAATTTATTTTAAACACTTCACTATTCACAATACCTCTATGAATTATATTCGTTCCTAAATTTATATTAAGAGACAAATCATCACCATCCACTAGATAATAAAAAATTATGATAGAGTAGTTGTCTCTTCACTACATTTTTAGAGAGAATCTAAAACTCTGTAAACATAGTTGCTCCAAGAAATTATATTTTATAACAAATGATAAATCTACAAGTTTCACACAAAACTATCATAAACATATTTTATTAGAGAAAACACAGTAAACTTTTAAATTAACACAAAATAAACACTTATAATCAGAAAGTGATTATAGTTATTTAACAATAAAATAAAGTTGAAGGTAGTTTAGTGATTATATTCTACCATAACATAAATAAAATTTCATGATATATAGTTCATGAGTAGTTTTTTTTGTCTTCTGTTTAAAAGTTCGTGGAATTTTTAATAAAAATTCATTTGTAATATTTTTGTTGCAAAATCTCTATTAGTTTATGATAGTTTTGTAAAATTTACCTACTTTTTAAAGGGCTTTTTAGATATTAGTCCTTTAAACCATATGCATTTTATGAGAATTAGATAGGGTTAGAGATCTATCATAATTAGGAAATTGTGTCTCATCATGATTAATAGTTTGAATCATATTCTAATTAGGAAGTTAGACTAGAGATAGAGTTTTGGGTTCCCTATATATTCTTCTATTATTGGAAGAAAAACCAAGCAGAAGAGAAAGAACTAACATTCTTGTAATCTAGGGTAAGCAGAGGGCGTAGCCTGATTCAAGAATATTGTGCGAGATGCGAAAGTTTCGTAGTCTTTGTCCATACAAAAGATTACATCATTGGGAGAATGTTTCACAGTCTTTATCCGTTCAAAAGATTGTAAGGAGTGGGTTTTGGAGAGAATATGAGAGTTGATTATGTATATGAGGTTGAGAGATTGAGAGACGAGAGTTAAGTGGTTCATCTTGTAGTTCTCCCTGATACATAGTGAATTTTTTGTATTGTTGCCCCGTGGACGTAGGTCAAAGTTGGTCGACTGGACCACGTAAATCTCGATGTTCTTTCTTCTTGATTGTGATTATTTTATATCTTGTTGATTATGGGTTGGATTCCGAGTTGCGAAGATCGTAGTACATGGGGGACTAAAATTCCCCAACAAGTGGTATCAAGCCATGATGATGGACCCGGGAGCGAGTTCGCAAGATAGACGTTGTACAAAAGTAAGGATCAACGGTGTTACAAGAATCAAAATGAAGAAAAAGAAAAAAAGGAAGGTCGAGTGGCGGCAAGAGCGGGCGACGATAAGAACGGTAACATAGGTCGTTTTTGGTTTATTCGTTCGTGTGCAAGAGTCAAAAAAAGTAGCAGCATGTGAGGAGATTCACAAGTGTGGGAAGAAAAGGAAATTTAGCCAGTGGGGTCCACATGAAAGAATTATGAGAAGCAGTTCACATGATCTGATTGTCTAATTGCGGCCTGTTGATCTGATGTGGAGTTTTGTTTGGTGTTTGGTGTTGTGGATGCACATCGGATGGTCCAGATAGTTTTGTCGATAGATTGGTGAATCAGAGGTTGATTTCAGTGATCCAGGAGTTAATTCGTAAGTTTTAGAGTGCTCTGAACACGATGGGAGGGTTTGATTTCTAGATTTTGTTCAGATTGGTCAAAAAGTGTTAAAAAGTTTTGATGGTGATGACAAGACAGATCTGATGACAGATAGGAAAAACGAGTATGCGACAGATGAGACTGGCGTAGAGAATCAGATGTGATTCTAGTTGTAGAGTTGTCAGCATATAATTATTCAGAGTCATCGGGAGCAATAGTTGGTTGGTGTGTAGACTCGAGGAGGACGATGCTAGATTAGGTGGAGCTTGCAAGCACGCATGACTGAGTGACACACATACTGATGGAGATGGTGGCATTAGACTTGAAAACAACGAGCGCTCATATTCAGTCCAAGTCAAGTGATGGAGGAGATGGAGGAATCTGGCTCGTAGTGTGGAGTAGGAGAGATGCACAGATATAGTTTGAAATGAGCGATGCGGGTGGAGTACAAGGACAGCACATAGGGGAATGCTACTATCAAGTTCAGTTCGGGAGGAGAAGCATGGTTGATTTGCTTCTAATGTCAAAGGTGGCGAAGATCTCTTGGTGTATACAAGAGAGATGAATGCGCCACGGCAAAGAAGATGATAGCGAGGGTCACGAGACGTCCTAGTTAGAGTGCAAGTGCTTCAATTGGAAGTGTAAAAGAAATAGAAGACACTAGCAGGAGAGGCAAAGTTTCAAGACAGCGATGATATATCTTCAAGAAAGTTTGGGAATCAAATTCAAGGTGGAGATTATTGGGATTGTGTCATTGATTCTTTATATAACTTCATGAGAATTAGATAGTGTTAGAGATCTATCATGATTAAGAGATTAGGTCTCATCATGATTAGGAGTTTGAATCCTATTCTAATTAAGAAGTTAGTCTAGAGATGGAGTTTTAATTTTCCTATATATATTATTCTATTGTTGGAGGAAAAACCTAGCAGAAGAGAAAGAGGCAATATTCTTGTAATCTAGGGTTAGCAGAGGGCATAGCCTGATTCAAGAATATTGTGCGAGAGGCGATAGTTTCGTAGTCTTTGTCCGTGCAAAAGATTGTAAGGAGTGGGTTTTAGAGAGAATATGAGAGTTGATTATGTATGTGAGGTTGAGAGATTGAGAGACGAGAGTTAAGTGGTTTCTCTTATAGTTCTCCCTGATACATAGTGGATTTCTCGTATTGTTGCCCCGTGAACGTAGGTCGAAGTTGGTCGACCGAACCACGTAAATCTCAGTAGTCTTTCTTCTTGGTTGTGGTTGGTTTCCGAGTTGCGGATATCGTAGTACGCGGGGGGGGGGGGACAAAATTCCCCAACACATGGACCCTGACATACTCATCAGATTCATCCCCAAAGTGAGAATAAGAAAAAAATTCTGACACATTTTTCACGCTCTCTCTCTTCTCTTTGATGGGTTTTATTTTTATTTTATTTTTATTTTATTATTATTTATTTATTTATTGTGATGAATTTATGTTTTTTATTTTGATTCAATGATAAAAGGAGGAAAATTTTCACTTTCACTTGGGAAATGATTGTTGATCTGGGGCTTAAATGAGTGAGGTTAGTTAGGTAATTAGGCATCTATGGTTAGTCTAAACTTAATCAGGGTTGGAAGTTTTGAATAGAAAATTTAATAGAGAGGTTATAATATCAATACATTAATGCAATTTGAAAGAATCATATCAAGATACATACGATTTAAGGGACTACTATGTAAAAAACCTTTTGAATTACATTTTGCGATATTTTAGTGGGCCGTCAAACAGTAATGCTTTTGGACCTTATTGGGCTTATTGAACATCTTAAGAATGTAAAATGTACATAGAGATAATTATGGTCTGGAGAACAAAAGGGCCTAGTAGTTACCGTCCATGTCCCAGAATGCATCTCTCAAGCGAAACTACAAGCTTTTAAATTGTTGTAAAAAGTTAAAATAGAAAAGAGCTTTCAAAACGATTTACCTTTTTGCAAAATACGTATAACAGGCAATTGCTTCAACTTTAAAGTAATGATGAAGAAGTATTTAAGGCAATAATCAACGGATCCAAATCATTTCTTATATATATGAAATCACTCTTTTCAAATGAAGCTTCTGAGACTTAAAAAATTAGGCCTAAAAACAGAGCTCAAACGGATGGTATGCAAAGAGCCGCTTTAATATTTTCTAAGGTCTTAAAGACCCTGCTCCATCTCAAATATATAAATAAATAAATAAATAAATTTTATGGTGCTTTTGATTAGTACTAGAAATGAACCGAATCAAATCGAATAGTATGGTTTTTGTATTTATTTTTGTTTAAACCTTTCAAATTCGAAACCGATTTCGAATATCCATTTTTAGAGTTCTTTGAATTCGAATCTGAACTTAAAGCTATATTAATAGACATTCATGAACAGTTTCGAATATTAAACTATATTCATTTTGGTAATTTTTTTTATTTTTAAATAGTATTTAAATTTATAATTAAAATTTTTTCCTTTATAGTTATGATCATGTATCTATATTTAATTCATTAGAAAATTGAACAAAATTAGTATCTAGAACTTGACTAGAAAATGTGAGTGAAATAAAAATATAATATCATTTATGTAATAGTAAAAATTATAAGCAATCAAATTGTAAATAATATTTGATAAGAAAACGAATAGAACATCCATATGGTTAAATTCTATTTGTTTATGGAATCGAATACTAAAAACTATTTGTTTAGAGTTAAATGAACTACCAAATCGAACACGGCCGAATAGTTTATTGAACAATTGACGAACTATTTGCTAGTTATTTGGTTCGTTTCCACCCCTACTTTTGATTATGGAGTAGCCCTGGACCATTGTGCTAATATTGCATCCAAAAGATTTCATCACACCAATCAATACACTAAATATCTAATGGTCTTTAATACAAATATTTTACATCTTTTTGAGTTTTGATACATCATTGACATGATGGATGGAGATCAATAAATACTTTCTCCACATATTTATGATAATCGAGAAAATAAACAACGATCATATCCTTTACATATTTACTTTTGGTATGAAAAAGGAAACAAGATCCCCATCACAGCATTACAAATAAATAATGGTATATAAAGGATATATGACAAGAACATAAGTCAATGCCACTCATGAATCTATTTACATTCACAATTAGTGGGCACCATCTATGGAATTTTCAATTATTAGCTTGTTTATTCTATAGGCAAACTTCTCCATATCTCTATCCTAGGCTGCATTATAGACATTTGGAATTATTGTGTTGGTAATAATACAATATTTAATGATATCTTAATTGATAGTTGGATGCCCTCTCATTATTTTATCAAACGAAAGCAAAAAAAAAGTACAAAAGTCCTTCCCTCTGTAGTTCCGACTTCAACCTGCAAACTCAATCTGGCCTATGCCTGTTTAAATAATTCTATTATTATTGCCTCTCCTAGCGCAACTTATGAAGTGGTTGATATGTGTGTGCGCGCGCGCGTATACATTCATGCTAAATTTAAAGATACAAAAGTCAAAATCAAGTGGAAGAGATTATATATACGTATATGCACTGATTATCTAAGCACTACATCACACCTTTCATATTATACGTATTTTGCAGGGGATATTCGATGTCTGAGATCATATACCTTTTAGTTTAGACATACATATACTCTTTGTGTCATTATGTGTGCTTTAATTTATAATATGACATACATAAAGGTAGGGGGGAATATATACTTTCTATTTCATTTACATGAAAATGTTTCATACTTAAAAAGGGTGCTTGCTTGTTAATTATCCACAGAGAGAGAGAGAGAGAGAGGAAAAAGGAAAAAAGAGTGTGCTTCTAAGTTCCCTTTCGCTTTGCCAAAACAACTTGTGTATCTTGTTGTAGAATTCAAAACCAAAGGCCGGCCCGCATCTGAAGCCTCCTCTTAATCAACTTAAGGCCGTAACCATGTTAATTAGTTCTGGTTTAATTTAGTGGGGGATGGAGGACTGAACAATACTAAACTTTGAACTAATTAACAAAGTCATAAACAAGGCTTAGCCAAGTTTTTGCCAAGCAAGGTTTGAAGCCTTGGCCCAGTTTTGTTCCACTTTAACTGGATTTTGAGGGAAACTTTTTTTCCTCCAAAACTTGGCTTTGTTAGGCCAATATTCTCCCTAGTTCAGAATTGAATTGATTTATGTCAATTTGGTTCAGAGATCGATGGAGTCGTCAAACTAACCCTAGCTAAGTGCTTGTTTTATAGAGTTCAACACAAAATCCAGTACGTTTGTCAAAAACAAAACCAGGAATTATTTTGTTTTTGTTACGCCAAAATTTGACCTTAACTTATCTTTGTTGTTTGGACCCCCACCTGATTCAAAAACAACCTGATTTGGTAGTGGTGGGAGTTACCAAATTAACTCAAACCAAGTTTTCGACTCGTACTCAAATTTGAGGTTTTGAGATTAATCATGTAATTAAAAATCCATATCTCTACCTATTTTGCTTCCCCCTAGAATATTAATTTATAACGGACATTCAATAAGAATTTGCAAATCATTTGGTCCCTGTGAGCTGTGGCGTCCAGATTCACTATTCTCTCATTTATAAAGCACCAAATAATTGCAAACGACAATATAAGTTACCTTGTCCTCGTGGCTATTGATTTTGTCAACCTTACGAAAAAGAAAAGTTCAGTTATCGAATAATTTTATTATAGCGACAAGGCGTCACGTACCTTTCTGAAATTATTTAACAAGACACTCTTTAATTAAGATAATAATAACTAAAGATATTAAGCTCATAATACAGCTAAATTAACTCAGCATGACGACACGTGTGATCTGAAAAAAGAATCGTGTGGTCAACTCGTGCTTGGCGATGAGAAACCCCTTTGTGTAAGTGCTGGGACCCACTTGTGAAAAAAAAAAGGATTATAAGAATGAGCATTTATTTGGTGGAGGGACCATCGCAAAATATGATTTTATTGGAGCATTATCAACCTCTCAACGCATAAATTTTCCTTGCACAGTCGCTAGACTTTTCATTTTTAGCGCAAGAAACATTTCCTCCAACCTTTTCGCCATAGGGGCTGTTCGGTTATTTCCTAAAAACCAAGAAATGGAAATGGAAAACCAAGAAATCTCCAAATAACCCATTTCTTCCATTTCCATCCCTAAAACTCACCCACAACATCCAATAAAATATTATTTTCATTCAACAACTCATCCACATCATCTAATAAAATATTATTTTTATCTAACAACTCATCCACCATATCTAATAAAATATTATTTTCATCTAACAACTCATCCATCACCCTAATAAAATATTATTTTCATCCAAACATCACTCAACTCATCTCTTTTCATCATTTCAAATCACTCACATCATCCAATAAAATAATATAACAATTCACTTCATCTCATTAACATTTCATTTCTTCCATTTCATCCCAAAAAGTTATGAAAACACATTTCTTAAACTTTCCTCACATCACCCAATAATACAATGACAACTCATCTCATCTCATTTCATTTCTTATTTTTAAGAATGAACCGAACAAAAGAAAACAAGAAAACTACAGGAAATAGGTTTCTTATAATTCATTTCCTTATTTTTTTTGCCAACCGAACACATCAAAACTAGTTTTCTTAAAAAACCACTCACATCATCTAATAATAATGTGACAACTCATCTCATTTCATCTTCATTTCTTTGATTTCCTTTTTTTTTAGCAAACCAAACACTCCCAAAACAATTCTTTGATTTCCCACTTTTCTATTTCTTTGATTTCCCACTTTTTTATAGCCAAACGAACAGGCCCATAGAACAGTCAAGATTGTTTTATGACATGTGAGTTACCTTTAACCGAGACTCATTGGCCGTCCTGACTCACGCGTAAACCACGTGCATCTCATCTCTCGCGGTAGGGGAAAAAAAGGTGGGAGAAGAAGAAGAAGATAAAAAAAAAAAAGTTTGAGTGTGAATAGACCCTGTAATATCACCCAGTTCAGTAGCGGAGCCAAGATTTTTTCCCGAAGGGCTAAAGTTCAATAATCATATTATATATACATTGATCAAAAGTGATCAAATATAATGATATGTGAAAGAAAATTTCAAATATGTAAGTATGTCAAAGAATAACCCAAATATTTTTTTTCGTGAATACTTAAAATCATTTCAATATATACATCGTTGAATCAACATTCTTCAATTTTGTAAAATTTCTTTTTAAAAATGTGTCAATTGTAGTTGGTTTATTCATAACTACAAACTACAAATCGTAAACTTATTGAAAATCTGACAACTTGACAACATGTTATAAATTATGCCATTAAACTTATTTCATAAATAATAATGAGAAATGAAACAATTTTAACTATCACATTTATAAAACTTTTGTAGAAAAATGTGAACATATAACACTCATTTCTTATATCTACTTAATGTAAAATTTCATGAAATTAAAAGGTCCATTTCACAATTTTATCACAATTTGTAAACCCATATGAATGTATAAACATCATTTCACAATGCTACTATTAAATGCAAAACTAAATGGACTTGAAACCTTATTTCCCAGTTATACTTGAAATACAAAGAAAAAAACATATGAAAATTTGATGTGTCTGTGTGTTTTTATTCGAATCCATTGATCTTGAACTTGAGTTTGGTGGGTTTTAGTATTGATTTTAGTTGATTTGGTAATTACTCGTCCCTGATTAACCACTATGCTACAAGGATTAACAATTTAGGTGATAAATATAATAAATGGACTAATTTCAAATTTCTTTAAAGATTTATATTTCAACTGTATATGAAAGATTTGGGAGAATAATGTAAAATGTGAAAGATTTGGGAGACTAATTTCAAATATGAACTATTTAAGGCATTAACTTCAAATATGGACTAGTATAGGAAAAACCTATATGCATAAGGGGCTGTTTGAGTCAAAAGTCGATGTTTTCATTGTTTTGAATCTCTTACAACTTTAGTCATTATAATAAACTCAAATAAACAAGAAAAATAGACCTTTTTATAAGACCGACTTATACAATAAAAATGTAAAATAGTACAACTCTTGTCAAACAGCGCAACAGACGTTTATCACCCGCTGCTTGCGTGGGAACTTCGCCTGTGCCGGGGACGTTAATATCCGTGGACCGCCGCAGCTCAGATCTGATTGACAGATTAAGTTGATCAAATCTCTTACTTCATGAAGGAAGTAATCGCATCAACGGTAATCTCGACCAAGCGAGATCACGACTCTTCTCGAGATTTAAGACCAAGCTTAAATCCAGAGGAATAGGGGACGGGTCTCAGATCTCTCGAACTTCACTCTTTATGCATAGGAATTCGCCAAGATCTGCTAACCCTCGCTATAAATTCGTGGCTCCACTCTCCAATTCGGCAGCGCTTCGCTCTCTTGATCTCCAGATGTGAAATGAGCCCCCAAGCCTGTATTTATAGGCTTCGGTTGGGGGATTTTTGGATAAAAACAAGGGATTCCTCCTTATCTTCAGTTAATAACTAATTAACCATAGTATCAGATCGGTTGGGAAGCTCATGAACAAACAAATCCCGAGAGAATCCGTGAAAACCGAAAAGAGTGTTTTTTGGATCGAAACTGGTCGAATCGCCATTTGGTGGATCGCCCGTGGCCGAGCCACCAAATGGTGGCCCGGCCTTGGCCGAGCCACCAAATGGTGGTTCGACCGTCGAGTCACTGGCCTAGCCGGGTCGTTTTGACGCGACTCGGCCGCCAGGGGCTTTCTTGATTTTTCGGGTTTTGACTTGTTTCGTCGTTTACGTGTATTTCATCGTTACGCTTCCTCGATTCGCTTTACGTGTTTCATGAATGTGTGGATTGCTTGGCGGTGGCCGACGGGTGAGCGGGCCACTTGATTCGCCGTTCCGATGGCCGATGAGCGTAGGGGGCCACTTGGCGGTGGCCGGTGAGTACGCGGGCCACTTGGAACTGGCTGATGAGTGTGCGGGCCAATTGAAGGTGGCCGGTGAGCCCACGGGATGCTTGGTTCGCCGTTCCGGTGGCCAGTGAGCATGTGGGTCACTTGGCGGTGGCTGGTGAGTACGCGGGCCACTCAGACAAATCTTCTTGACTTGGATGATGATATTTATAGTCTCCTCTTCGTCTCGAGCTGTATACGGGAACCTATAGGCATTTTTAGACGCCTACAGGGGCGTGACCACCCCTTGGCTTCGACATTTACCCAGTTGCAAATAAACCTTGTGGCTCTATTGTTGCAGATAGAATCCCTAGTGATTTTTTTCTAGCCCCTCGGAATGATATTCGAATCCATGGAGAAAAAATTATATAAGAAATTTGTAACTCAACATATTGGGGAATCCACTTGTTGGGATTTTAGGCCCCCCTACCACGATCTCTGTAATGTTTAAGCTACCCAACAATCCACAAGATAGAAAACACTTGCAATCAAGAAGAAAGGACTCCAATATTTATGTGGTTTGATCGACTAACTTCGACCTATATCCATGGAGCAACAATACAAGAACAACCACTCCACTCACACCTCTCAATATTTTAACCTCACATATATAATCAACTCTCATATTTTCTCCAAAGCTTTCTTTTCACAATATTTCAAACGGACAGAGACTACGAAACACTCTCCTAATATTGCAATCTTTTGCATGGATAAGCACTATGAAACTCTCACCTCTCACACACTATTCTTGTAAGGGGAAATGGCCAAATCTTTAGGAAGGTCTACCATATAAATATTGTCACTAATCTTCTTTAGTATCTTGCATGAACCATACTTTATGTTCTTCAACTTGTTGTAGGTTTTTACCAAAAAAAAACATTTCGCAAAATCACCATCACTAGGTCTCCTTTCTAAAACAACTTTTTCCTCCTGTATTGACCATCATCCACCATGTATTTAGCATTAGATCGACTTCTATATCTGCTCTTTCACTTTTTGTTGAATAGTTTGTATCTTTTTAGCCATATGATTTGTAGCAATACTTTGTCCCAGAAGTTTAAGTAGTGAAACTAGATCGAGATAATGGTTCAAAAGCCTCCCATACACAATCACATAAGGATCTCTGCTTGTAGTTTGACTCTCCATATAGTTATAAGTAATTTCAGCATGCGCTAGAGCAAGATCCCAATGCTTTGAACAATCGGCAGAGATGGATCTGCGAAGGTTGTTGATAGTGCGATTTACTACTTCTGTTTGGTCGTCAGTTTGAATCACGTTGAGTCATAAAAAATAGAAAGCATCAAATATTACCATTTTATTTTGGCCATCACTTCAGCTATACATCCTACATCAGTAATTGAAAGGCGGATTCTGATATATTATATATGAAAATTACATATCTCGATGAGACAGAGCCAACTGAATTGTCAGATTTCAAAAATCACGTCACCAATACCAGTTTTTAGTAGAAATTCAAAAATAGTTAGTTTTTTATTCATTTTTAGTAATAAAGTTGGAGTTAATTTACGCTAGAAACTAAATTCAATTTTGATTCATGTTAGACTGATTAATTTTCTCTATTATAGGGAGTCCTTTCAGGGTAGAATTTGCCACTTTCTATTATTATTTTTTAATTCTAGTCTTATTAAGAATTTATTTTATTTTTCTATTTACAAATATTCATGTAACCCTAGAATATATGATCACTTTTATCAAAAAAATCCCTTTTAGATTACTTCACGGATTCGAGATTGCCTCTTCATGGAATCAAAGGATGTTCTTTGTGAATTCGAAGAACCACCCATTATGGATTCTAAGATTTTAAACTTTCGCACTTCTTTTTAATATATAGGAAACAAATAATATTATGTAGAGATGGAGCTAAGAAGGTTACCAAGAGTGAGATTTACCATTTTAGTTTGGTCATTTGTTTGAATTATGTTGAATTACAAATGAAAATGTCAGAATCAGTCAGAATTGGTAGATATGTTTCTTTCTTTGTGCACAAGTCATTAATACATACATATTCACATTTAGCAAGTGATAGTCCCGCTCCTTCATGATTTTGTCAGTTATGCGTCCTACATCATTTTCTTACTAAAAGAGTCAAAAATCAATTCAGGGGTATGTCTGCAACAATATGACTACAGAGGGTCTAAGGCGATTAACATAAGGTTCAATTCGTAATTAACCTAAAAAATATAGTTATGTTATATAAAGTCTTATTAATTATAAATACATAAGTTTTAGGTATCCTTAAGGCTTGTTTGGGTTTGGACATAGTACAAGAAAGTTAAGGGAATATAGGAGAAGTTAAGTTAAGGAAAGGCAAGGGAACATTTAAAACTTATTTGGGAAATTAATAAGGTGAATCAAGGGAAACTTATTTCACCCAGTCTAGAAAATTTAATAAGTGAAGGGAAGGGAAGGGAATATATATAAGATTACGATAATAACCTATGGGGGGAGGGGAACTTATTTCACCCAGTCTAAAAAATTTAATAAGTGAAGGGAAGGGAAGGGAATATATATAAGATTACGATAATAACCTATGGGGGGAGGGGGTCCCTTATTTGGGAAATTAATAAGGTGAATCAAGGGGAACTTATTTCACCCAGTCTAGAAAATTTAATAAGTGAAGGGAAGGGAAGGGAATATATATATAAGATTACGATAATAACCTATGGGGGGAGGGGGTCCCGCATTATGGGTGCACTCGGTCCGGATACGGGTCGGATATGATGCTTACCATATCCATATCCGCTTACCCATCTCGGATAAGGATATAGATACGGATATGCCTCGGTAAGGAAAATTCATAACCATATCCGCTAAAACCGGATACGGTTACGGATATACATGCGAATATATGAGCGAATATGCATGCAGATACAAAACGGATATGAGAAAACTAGATAGTATGGAGAAAAAACAAAATTTCAAGTGATAGTTTGTTAATATATTCATTATAATTGAAAAGTTAAGATTAGACATCTTGATCATCAAAATTAATCACAAATCCATAATCTAAGAATCGAAAAGTATGACTAATATGTATTCGGATATTTCGGATACGGATACGGATATTTCACTACAAAACCATATCCGTAACCATATCCTATTGGTTATAGATTTGAGTAACCATATTCGTATCCTAATGGATACAGTTATGAATATTTCTTCGAATATGGATACGGTTTAGCACCCCTACTCAGCATAAGCTCATTCCCAAACAAGGATAAAATATCTCATAACTTCCCCTACTCCTCCTTACCCCCAATCCAAACAAGCCCTTAGATGAGATTGACCAATATAGTTTTGATAAAATGTTGCAAGATTGAGATTAAGATAAAAACAGAACACATACAATTAATGAACAGCCAGGGTATAGAATTAAGCGAATCATTTGTAGTTGAGTGATAATATGTGTCGTCTTCATATATAGTCAAAGTCTCGTTGGAGCTCCCAATACTCAAGGGGGGG
>BQKN01064938.1:381659-397977 GCA_022839385.1 Asparagus kiusianus | reverse complement strand
AACATTAGTGCATTCATAAGCGATTAACTCGAACATAGTCTTGTACATTGTTTCAAATGCATGAACTTCACACAGTGCAACTGAGGTAGAACATGTATAGACAAGTGTCATAGAGCGGTTGGACTAGGGGAGAGAAAATGGTCGGTTTGGTTAGTTTTAAGCATTTTTTTTGGGAGAGCAAATGGTCGGTTTGGTCAGTTTTAAGCATTTTTTTATAAAACCAAATTGAACTGCCGTAGGAACAAAGCTGAATGGAACCATACCGAATTATTTCGGCTTGGTTCAGTCGGTTTTCTCGGTTCTTACATGCCCCAACCTTAAGTAGCAAAAGTTGCGGAAGCTTTGGTGGTCATTGCAAATGCAAGTAACTCATATGAAGGATGAAGGCTATAAATGACTAAAGAAGAAAAGAGATATGTAAATTAAAATCTTGACTTAATATGATAACCGAGAAAAGAGAGGAAGCCATGGTTGTTGAGTCCTTTTGGGTAAGAGAGGAGGAGAAAGGTCAACTGATCCTTTCTCTCTCTATTTGCATAAATGTCCAAGCCAGGTAGCATTGAATTAATTAATAAAAAATCAATTTCATGGGCAATGTATGAGTGGGTTGCGCTCGAAGCGGTCATACTTTAAGCTCGTATTGGTGGGTATGGTTGAAACAACCTTGAAAAATTGAAATCCAGCCCGAACTGTAATCAACACAGCACTAAACTTCTGAATCACGGAGGGTTTGGTCGATTTGTCCAGTTCTAACCGACTTGTGCATAGGCCTAGGTAGGATTACCAAATTTCAAATGGGTGCCAGGGTGCGTCATTGAATTGGCGAAGAAAAGGTTGTATCTTCCAATTCGGAAGGAGCTTTTATACGTATAAGATATGTTTTCTTGGTGTATGGATAAGACAGAGTCAACCAAACTGACTCAATTTTGGTTTGTGACAGTCAAATTTGCGAAAGTCCATCGGCATTATTGTTTCCTTGGCATTTTGTTATTCTTAGTAATAAAATAGAAGTCTATCTTCCGTAGGAAACAAATTCGGTTTTGATTTTAAATTTGACTAATTTGTTTCCTCAACCGTAGGTAGGAGTCCGTCTTGCATAAGAAACGAATTTGGTTTTGATTCAAACTTGAGACTGATTTTTTCCCTCAATCGTAGGGAGTCTTTTAATAGTTTTTGATACTTTCTATTTTAGCAAATTGTTTCCTATTAGAAGTCAATTATATTTTATATTTAAGCAGATCACTGTAAACCCTAGAGATATTACTGTAGAGAATAGATAAAACCCTAATCAATCCTTTATTGAGATCATAAGAGAGATATATATAGCCATACAATAGGGTTAAGGTTAATGGGTAACGTTCCATTAACCCAATACCCAATATTAAACCTACTACTTAATTTAACACTCCCCCTCAAGCTGGAGCATATATATCTATCATGCCCAGCTTGTCACATATAGTAGAGAACACCTTTGAAGATGTAGCCTTGGTAAGAATATCAGCAAGTTGTTGTGAGGACGGAGTGAATATGAGAGATACTATCTTCTTCTCCCAAGCATCTCTGACAAAATTGCAGTCAACTTCAATATGTTTTGTCCTCTCATGAAATACAGGATTCTGTGCAATGTAAATGGCAGATTGGTTGTCACAATGCATAGGCATGGGTCCAGGTTGAACAAGACCAAGTTCTGTCACAAACTTTCGTAGCCACACCATCTCACAAGCAGTGTGAGCCATTGCTCTGTATTCGGCCTCTGCACTAGACCGCGATACTACATCTTGTTTCTTGCTTCTCCAAGTGACAAGATTACCTCCAATAAAAGTACAGAAACCTGAGGTTGACTTTCGGTCTCCCATATCTCCTGCATAGCTAGCATCAGAGAAAGCTGAAATGCGAGTATGCCCATGCTTCTTATATAGCAATCCCTTACCAGGGCAACTCTTGATATATGCCAAAATTTTTAGGGCAGCTGTCCAATGAACTTCTCTAGGTTTGTGCATAAATCTACTCAGTACACCCACTGCAAAAGTAATATCAGGTCTGGTAACTGTCAAATAGATTAGCTTACCAATCAGTCTCCTGTATTGTCCAACATCTTCTAGTAAAGAGGTATCATCACGCCACAAATCAATATTTGCCTCCATTGGAGTATTTGAAGGTTTGCATCCCGAGAGACCTGCTTCTTCTAGTAAATCTAGCACATACTTCCTTTGGGACAACAACAGGCCATGCCTTTGATATGCAACTTCAATCCCAAGAAAATATTTTGGTTTTCCCATGTCCTTAGTGACAAAATGACGGTTTAGATACTCCTTGGTCTCTATTAAGGCAACAGAATCACTCCCAGTGAGCAGAATATCATCAACATAAACTGCTAAAATAACCAAACCAGTTGTTGTGCGTCGAAGAAAGACAGAGTGATCAGAATGACAGCGTTGGAAACCAACACTAGAAATAACCTTGCTGAATTTATCAAACCAAGCTCGCGGACTCTGTTTTAACCCATAGATGGCCTTTCTCAGTCTGCAGACAATATTCTCCCCCTGAGCAACATACCCAGGAGGTTGCTCCATATAAACCTCCTCGTTCAAATCACCATAAAGAAAAGCATTCTTCACATCTAGTTGATGCATAGGCCAATCCAGATTAACAGCCAGAGAGAAGAGAATACGAATGGAGTTTAGACGCGCAACAGGAGAAAAAGTCTCAAAATAATCAATACCATATGTCTGAGTATATCCTTTAGCAACTAGGCGAGCTTTATATCTGTCAACAGCAGTGTTTTCAAAGGCGATTTGGGGCGCGCGCCTCGGGCGCAAGGCGCTGCGGCGCAGTGGTTTCGCGCCCCGCATGAGGTGCGGGGCGATCGGCGTAAGCGGAGCGCGCGCCTGCGAGCGCCTGGGAGCGCCTTGCAGCGCCTCAGGAAAGGCGGTGAGGCGTGCGCCTCAGTTTGAAGGTGATTGGGTTGTTGAATAGCGGGCTATCGGGTAAAAAACCCGACTAAAACTTAAACCCAAAGTCCCAAAAACCAAGCTCAGCTCACCTCTTCGATCGCTACTGCTCTGTAAAGAATTAGGGCTTCTTTCTTCCGTTCTCTCTCCACTGCGGCGACGAGCTTCTTTCGACGATCGGAGTTCGACGAGCAGCTGGAGTTCGACGAGCAGCCTGAGGTCGGAGGTCGACGAGCAAGGTATTTTGCCTTTTTTTTTTTCTCTGCTGTTTTTTTTTTCTTTTCTCTGCTGTTTTTTTCTTTCTCTGCTGTTCGTTCTCTGTCTTCCCGATTCTCTCTCCCCTTTTCTTTATCTGCTCATTTCTCTCTCCCCTTTTCTTTCTTTTATATTTTTCTACATTTAACTTTTTCATCTTCTTTTTTTTCTTTTTTTTCTTTTCTTTATCTGCTCGTTTCTCTGCTCATTTTTTTTTTCATCTTCGTTTTTCTGTGCTCATTTCTGTGCTTGTTTTTTTTTTTTTCATCTTATGAAGATAGGATAGTTCTGTTCATGTGAATTGATTGATAATTTTGTCATATGCATTATAACTACATGATATATTATATTATATTGTTGTCACGTTTCTCTTGAGGAATTAGACATCATTTATGGAACTAAGAAAATAATTAGTAATTTTACATTTTGGTCTTACTGTCTTATACTTAAGATGGGTTAATCAAATGATTGTTTGACTGTAGAAATGCTAACTAACTTACAAAGAGATTTACGGACTAATTGCTTGTTTCTTATTAATACATATCATGATATCAATCATAATTGTTCAAAATGTGATACTATTTGATTTCCTGTGCGAGATTGCGAGTATTGATTCTTGCTATTTGAGCTAGGTGTAGTGCTACACTGCTATTAGTTGACTTGAAAGTTGAAACTTGATTCGCCATTTATAACCTGTAAAGAAGGAAAACAAAATTTAGCAATATAGTTGTTAGTGTCATGCAATATAATATTTTAGTATGAAAGTTTGAATAATTTTTCATTCATCTTGTATATGTCAAAATACTAGTGATGTGTTATGTAAAAAAAAATTACTAGTGAATAGTGATGTAATATTGTAATATGAATTTAATGTATATAACTATATATGTGTTTCGGTGTAGATATGTCTTCATCGGCGAGTGGTGGAAGAAGACAAGATCCTACATGGAAATATACTTCATTGGTTGATGAAGGGAATGCCAATAAACATAAGTGCATATTTTGTAACAAGATCACAAATGGTGGCATATCCCGGCAAAAAGAGCATCTAATCGGGACGAATAGAAAACGTAAAAATGTGAGTCTTTGTCAAAAAGTCCCTCCCGATGTGGTTGAAGAGCTAAAAGATTATGAAGAAAGGCAAAAGATGGCTAAAAGACAACAAGCTATAGATGAATATCTCCCCGAACTTGGAGATGAGAACATGGTGGAAATTGATGATGAGGAGGATGAAGATGAACAAGTACAAGAACGTAGAGATAGAGGAAAAGGCCCGGCGGTTCCTAGGCCATCTTCGGTAACGGCAAGAGGAAGAGGGAGTTTGGGCATGCACAGTGCGGGATCTTCCACAGGCCCAAAGAAGAAGGGGCCGATGGATGCATTTCTTACATTTGATCCCGCTCTAGAGGTTGCTAAGGATGAAAGAAGGCGCAAGTTGAGGCAATCGTGTATTGAAGAAAGCCTTAACAAAGATGCAGTGGCTAAAGTGCATCAAGACATAGCTCGATGGTGGTATCAAGCCGGCATTCCCTTTAATGCCGCTCGTCTTAGATCTTTCAAAATCATGTTAAAATCCGTGGGGGCTTTTGGGCCTAACTTGCCTCCTCCGACATTACACCATTTGAGAGAGCCTTTGCTTAGGAAGGAGAAGAAATACACTGATGATATGATACAACCTCATAAAGAGGTGTGGGCTACGAAAGGTTGTTCTTTCATGTCAGATGGTTGGAGTGACAGAAAGGGGAGAACATTGATCAACTTTCTTGTGAACTCTCCTCGTGGTACGGTGTTTCTTTCATCTATTGATGCTTCTGATGAGATCAAGACAGGTGACAGAATGTTTGAGATACTTAGTGAGCAGATTAAGCTCATAGGACCTCAGAATGTTGTTCAGATCGTCACGGATAACCATTCTAGTCTCAAATATGCAGGTAAATTTTAAGCAATTAATTTTATTTTGGTTATGAATCCTTTGCTAATGTTATATTAGGATGCTTTGATATTGATCTTTTTGGTATTCTTTTATTTATAGGAGCGGAATTGGAAAAGGAGTATCCTCATTTATATTGGACTCCTTGTGCTGCTCATTGTATTAATCTCATGCTTAAGGATATTGGTAAACTGTCATCTGTGAAGCTAACCTTGAGTCGAGCTATGGAGTTGACTGGATTCATCTACTCACATGCGTGGGTTTTGAAACTAATGAGAGGTCAAACTAACGGCAGAGAGCTTCTTAGACCGGCGGTAACACGATTTGCTACATCATTTATGACTTTGTCAAGCATCCATCGACAGAAAAATAACCTCAGAAAGATGTTTAATTTGGAGCAATGGAGGCAAAGTAAGTGGGCAAGAGATTCAAAGGGTAAATCAGCTGAAAGGATAGTTCATATGCCATCTTTCTGGAACAACATTGTTCGTATTCTCAAGCTGACGGCTCCTCTTGTTGGTGTTCTGAAACTTGTTGATGGTGATAAAAAACCTGCTATGGGATACATTTATGAGGCGATGGATAGAGCTAAGGAGGCTATTGCTAAAGCCTTTGGTGATGATCTTTCAAAATATTCTGAGGTATTTGATATCATTGATAAGAGGTGGCAGGATCAGCTTCATCGGCCTTTGCATGCTGCAGGATATTATCTTAATCCTGCATTTTTCTATGACCATCCAAACATCCAAGGGGATGACGAAGTTATGAAAGGTCTTTATCAAGTCATTGAGAAGATGGTGCCCACACAAGATCAAGACAAGGTTGATCGGCAGTTGGATATATACAGGCATGCTGGGGTCTTTTTGGTATGGAGATAGCTAAGAGAAATAGAAAGAAGAAGTCTCCAGGTAAATATGCATAATATAAACTCTCAATTGACTAGATTTTTTATAAGAAATACACTACTAATCATAGTCTATTTAAATTGACAGCTGATTGGTGGGAGTCTTATGGTGCATCAGCACCAGAGTTGCAGAAGCTTGCTATTAGAATCCTCAGCCTTACTTGTAGCTCCTCCGGCTGTGAAAGAAATTGGAGTACTTTTGAGCAAGTATGTTTAGTTTTATTTTGTTGAACAAAATAGATTTAATTCCCTTAGAGATATGGATATTGATTTGATTGATTTGTATAAATTACAGATACACACAAAGAAGAGGAATAAATTGGATCATAAGAGGCTGCAAGATCTAGTTTACTGCAAGTACAACCAAGCTTTGAAGGAGAGATATGACTGCAGAGATTCTATTGATCCGATTAAGTTGGCTGATATAGATGAAAGCAATGAATGGTTGTTAGGGCAATTCGGAGAAGGTGAAAATGCAGAGAATGACTTGGTGGAGGGCGAGGACAACCTTACATATGGTGTCATAGGAGATGCAATGGGAGCTGAAGAAGATGATTCTATGTATCTAAGATCGACTAATAGGTTTCGAGGATCTTCGAGTGGTATTGGTTCTTCGTCGAGGAGGAGGGAGCCAGTTTCTGAGTCAGAAGATGAAGAGGAGTTCAATGATGAGGAGGATGAGACTGAAGAGGAGGATATACCCTTAGAAGAGGATGATGATGATGTTAATGAGGATGATTAGAATCATTAGGCTATTATTTTGCTACTTATTTGCTTTGTTTAATTAGATTGCTTGCTTTGTTTTGATTTGATGTTAGTGAACTCCTTAAGTGTTCAAGCTGCTTTGTGTTTTTGTTTTGATGGACAACTTGATTTGCTTCGATGATTAAAACTTTATTTTGTGATCTAGTAGTGTATATTTTATTTATCTTGAGTCTGAGGTTTCATTTTCTGTGTGAAATTTCAATTTTTTATTGAGTGCGCCTCGCTTCACTCGGGCGCGCGCATCGCATTGCGCCTTGCGCATGTGCGCGTAAACTGATATTGCGCCCCGCATTGCGCCTCGCGCATTGAAAACACTGGTCAACAGACCCATCAGGGCGATATTTCAAGGTATACACCCATCTGCAGCCAACCACAGTTGCACCAGTAGGGAGAGATACCATATCCCAAGTCCCTCTAGAAAGCAGTGCATTCATCTCCTCATCCATAGCCTGTTTCCAGGCGGGTACCAACAAAGCTTCCTCATGTGACCTGGGTAAAGATATAGTGGACAAGGACAAAGCAAACTGACGAAAGGATGGGGTGAGACGGTCATAAGAGACAAAAAGAGAGATAGGATATTTTGGGCAAGACCGTTTACCTTTACGAAGAGCAATAGGAACATCTAAGTCAGAAGAGATATGGGGCTCGACATGAGATGGACCTGCAGCTGGAGAAGAGGAGTCAGTTGGAACAGAGACAGGCGTATGTACTTTAGGACGGCGAGAGTACGTCAGTAGAGGCTGTGGTGCAGCAGCCACAGGAGCAGATACCGGAATAGTAGTGGGAGCTGTAGATAGTAGAGGTACCTGAGGACTGACAGAGGTAGTGGAACCAGAAGAAAAATAAGGGACAGACTCAAAGAAGGTAACATCAGCAGAAACAAAATATCTCCTGGTGTTTGGATGATAGCACCTATACCCTTTTTGAGTACGTGAGTATCCAACAAACACACACTTAATGGACCTAGGAGATAATTTATCCAACCCAGCAGTCAAATCCTGAGCAAAACACGTACAACCAAAAACTTGAGGAATCACAGAAAAACGTTTTTTAGTAGGATAAAGACAGTGGAATGGTATCAAACCATCAAGAACAGAGGAAGGCATTCGATTAATCAAATAACAGGCAGTGAGGACAGCATCAGACCACAAGTACTTTGGAATATTCATATGTATCATCAGTGTTCTAGCAACATCTAGAATATGTCTATGCTTCCTCTCAGCAACTCCATTTTGTTGTGAAGTGTGAGAGCATGAAGTTTGATGAATAATACCATTAAGAGCACAAAATTGAGAAACGTCATTTTTCGTATACTCCAAAGCATTATCAGTACGAAGAATATGAACAGAAGTAGAGAACTGGGTTTTTATTTCATTATAAAAAAGTTCAATAACATGCGGGACTTCAGACCTCTCTTTCAACAAATATAGCCAAGTCATGCGAGAGAAATCATCAACAAAAATAATAAAATATCGATAGCCTTTCACAGAGGGAACACGACAAGGACCCCAGACATCAGAATGAACTAACTCAAACGCAAAACTACTGCGTTTCTCGACACGACTCTGAAAAGAAGTACGATGGTGCTTACCCAGTTCACATGACTCACAACCTAAAGAAGAAAGAGAAGACTGAACAGTAACTACTTATTTAAGTTTTTGAAGTGAAGGATGACCCAGACGCCAGTGCCATAGTAAGGTAGAATCAGGCTGTGCTGCAACAAGATCAGCACCCGGCACACTGTCGTCCAAATAGTACATACCTCCTCTCTCATGCCCCGAACCAATCGTCATCCCAGTTGCTAGGTCCTGAAAAACACAATAAGATGGAAAGAAAGTGACTTTATAGTTATTTTGCTTTGTAAACTTGCTAATGGATAATAAGCTAACAGGGAATTTAGGAGCATATAACACATCAGTGAGTTTCAAGGAGGAAGTAGCATGAACTATTCCAGCACCAAGAACTGGAGAAAGTGTACCATCAGCGATGCGAATAGAGGGAAACTTATCAGAAAAATGTAAAGTGTCAAAGCGATCCTTTATACCTGTCATATGGGATGAGGCTCCAGAATCTAGTACCCATGGTTCATGAGGAGAAGCTATGTAAGCATCCATACCTGAAGAGGATGCATGAGTAGCCGAATGACTGTTTTGAGAGAGCTCTAGCTGGCGTAACCTCTCATAATCTGCCTGAGAGATCTGAACAGTAGGAAGAGTAGCAGCTAGATTATTAGGAATAGTAGTAGAAACAGGTGAAGGAGTCGACTCGGCATCGGCTACTTGGGCCCATTGAGGACGGCCAAACTTCTCCCAGCACTTCTCAGAAATATGATTGGTCCTCCCACAGTGACTACACTGACGTGAACCCCTATCAGAATCACCATGTCGCCCACTAAAGGAGCCACGTCCTCCCACAGACTCACGACCACGACCACGACCACGACCGCGGCCTCTGCCTCGACTAGAGAACATGGCAGACTGATCCACTGAATGTGGAGAAGGTGCATTAGTAGCAGAAGTAACACCAGTAGAGACCTGCATGACTCTGGAGAATGTAGCAGTCAGGGAGGGAATCGTATCGCCACCCAATATTTGTCCCCGTACCTGAGACTGTAAATTAGGGTGCAGTCCAGAAAGAAACTTGGAGACAGCCAAATCGCGGCGATACCCCAACAATGTCGCCGCATCAGCTACTGCAGGCTGATGCATTTCTAGTTCGTCTATCAGTCCCTTCAACTCACCAAAGAACTCTGGAACTGTCTTATCGCCCTGTTTGATCGCAAATAGTCGCTCATAAATCTCAAAAACACGGGAAACATTCTTCTCATTCCCGTACATAATCTTCAGGCTGTCCCACATTTCCTTTGCAGTGGTTAAAAACATAACACTGCTACTGATCTGTGCTTCCATACTGTTGAGAAGCCAAGTCATAACACAGTAATCAGATGAGAGCCATGAGTTGTAGGTGGGATCAGATGGTGGTGGTGGAGATGCCAGAAGATGAGGCAGTTTGCTCTGAGCGCCAATGAAGATCCGGAAAGCTTGTGCCCATAGCAGATAGTTAGTACCATTCAACTTAATTGTAGTCCCCAAGACTACTTTTGGCGCAGAGGTTTCTCCAGCAACAACAGGAGTAGTAGATGATGAGATATCAGACATCGAAGTAGTAGTCATATTTCAACAATGGTAGATAGATAGTAGTCAGTAGTAGAGATCCGGAGCAGGATAATGATATTTCAGAGAGCCTTGGTTTCTGTTTGCACAAAGGCTCCAGGCAAACCTTCTCTTCCAACCCTTGTTGTGTGCAGTGAAAATTTCGGCAGCACCTCTGCTGCACAACAAGAGTAGGATCTTCAAACAAATTCTCGTTTCTCAGAGGAAACAAGAACCAAAAAAACAGTTATATCTCATCGATGTGAGAGTTAAACTCTTCCTGTCATCAGTTCGAGGACTGAGTCGAGGGAATCAATATCAACTCGATGGTCGACAGGATGAGGGGGGGTGCCGTGGTGGACAGGAGGTGCGGCAGGAGGGTGCGGCAGCAGGTGGGGGGGCAGCGGGGGTTGCGGCAGCAGTGGGGGGGGCAGCAGGGATGGGAGGGGCAGCGGGGGTTGCGGCAGCAGGAGGGGGCAGCAGGGGGTGCAGCAGGGGGTGCGGCAGCGGGGGGGTGCAGCAGGGGCAGCGGGGGGGGGTGCAGCAGGGGGGCGGCAGGGGAGGATGAGGGCGGCGGCAGGGGAGGATGAGGACGGTGGCTAGGGTTTTGGGAGATGAGGGCGGCGGCTAGGGTTTGGGCTCTGATACCATGTAGAGAATAGATAAAACCCTAATCAATCCTTTATTGAGATCATAAGAGAGATATATATAGCCATACAATAGGGTTAAGGTTAATGGGTAACGTTCCATTAACCCAATACCCAATACTAAACCTACTACTTAATTTAACAATTACTTTTGATCAAATAATATTTCCTCTTTTCAATTCTTTTTCATGAATTTGAAGGTAATCTTCTTTGTGGATTCGGGGAGTCCCTTGATGGAATCGGAGGTTTTGCTTCCGCGTTGCGTCAACAAGAAAGTTAGATAACACTTGACTTAGGAATTAGGTTTGACTTTTAACTACATACACACAAGTCTATTAGGAATTAGGGCCGACTTTTAACTATACACAAGCAAGTTTATTGCAGATGCACTAAGTGTCATGCAACTTGTGTGGCTTATAATTAAAAATTAATATAAAGAAAACAAACTTGCAATCAACCATATACTAATTAGTGGAAAAGTATAGTAATCTCAGAATATTTGACCTGAATTCTAATTTTATTAAATCATGTTATTAGTATGTAGAAAAAGTGCCAAAGATACCTTTTTCCCATTTGCTTTTGGGGTTCAACATAAAAGAACGTTCAACATTGTAACTAAGAGCACAAAAGTTATGTAGTTTCCTTATAAGCTATTTTACCTAGGTACTTCGAATATGAAGTCGTACCCGTATCCGATATTTACCCGTACCCGTACCCAAACTACTTGAACGCTCCTCGCATATGCATAGATTTATTTGAGTATATACTCAACTATACAATACATGTTTATTTTAAGACACTTGTCATACATTTTTTGCACATGTATCCTACACTGCACATTCACTTTGCAACTCGTTGGACATAGGTTCTGAATTATGGTTTTGAAGGGTTGTTTGAATGTCTAGTTCAAAAACTAGTGATTTTGCAATATATGATCCACAAAATGAAAGAAACATAAAAATGTTATAGGAATTTTAATTCTCATATAAAATATTAATTCCAATATATATAATGTATGTGTATATAAATATTTATATAGTAGTGACTCCGTACCCTACCTTTTATAAAATTGTTGTCCCATACCCATACTTGTACCCAGGCAACATAGCTTATAAGCATATATTGCACTGAAGTAACAACAGAAAACCCTCTGTCCTAAAATTTTTGGGGTCATACATGTATCCTGTTTCTTCATGATTTCAATTAGCCATATGCGTAGTTATAAGTCAACAACCATGATGGACGTAGCTTACTTGTCTTTTGTGCTACTGGTCCAAAATTCAGTAGACAATACATCAATCAAAGAACCATACAAATTCAAGAGTCCAATCGCCTCATTTATTTATTTTTTTCTTCCTTCTCTATTGCATTTTCTTGAGGACAGCTAGCCAATTCTCCTTAGGATCTAATTCCAAACCTTAGCTCTTCATCTGTCAAAGTTTTAGCAGACATCAATCTTACCCAGAAACTTGTTAATTGTTTAGTATATTCACCATGCATGACCGTATATTACCGTGCTTATTACTTTTTACCAGTAGAAACTACTCATCAAGTAATGGCATGTGGTTTTTTCCAGAGAAAAAGCAGAGAAAATCACCTGTAAACTGGAAATGGTTGCAGAAACCATCGCCAAAATCCTGTCACAATATGTCAAAATCCAAAGCCACTCTGCAAAGATTCAAAAGATGCATTCTGTTATATCCCTTAGAAAGTATGATAATTCTAACCCGCTGAGTGGATATGCAACTAAGCACTATGACTCTACTCTGAGCCTTCACATTACCGGAGATGATCACAAGTTCCGAATTCGTTCTCCTGTCTCCAATTGCTTCACTCTTCCCACTGGCTTCATACTTTTCACTGTTGGTAAACATTTTGAGGTAATGAAAACGAGTGCTACCTTTTTGGGTTTTTTTTATATTAGTCCCCCAAGCATTTCATATTCTGTACTTAGTCCCCAAATCATTTTAATATTTTGAAATTAGTTCCCCAAATCATTTTAAGTGGATTTAAATTAACCCTTGAGTTAATAGAGGCAATTTGAAATCGAGGGAATATTTGGTCATCTACAACATTTGGGTGCAATACCAGTTATACCATTACGTCAAACTCAAACCTCAATAAGAGCATCCTTGGAGCACAAACTGCAGGAAGATTCTGCAATTCTAGATTTAAATCCTCTGATTTTGAACTTGATTTTTGTGGATTTTGGTTGATTTGGATAATTTGGTAATTACTCATCCCTTATTAAGTTCTAACCCAAACCTGGTTAGTAATTTGGATGTTAAATATAGCAGAGGGACTAGTTAGAAGATTTTGGTCACTAATCTCAAAATATAAAGATTTAGGGGACCAATTTCAAGATATGAAAGATGTTGAGCGCTAATATTGAAGAAAAATCCTATTTTTCTTTTCTTGCCTGTGATCCATTGAGCTATATTTATCCTCAATGTTCTGTCCCTCAGGAAATTTCTGATGGGGAATTGAAGTGTTTTAATGGTGAAATATTTGTTGATCCAAGTGATGACTCGCTGACTCCTTTATCCCTCGAGTTCATGTACACTTTGCCAGTCCTAAATCATGTGCCAAGCCATAGTTCGTCAAAGGCTGCGTCGATAATGGACCAGCTATTGGCTCTTCTGGTTCTTGTATTTTTGTACAATTTGTGCAGTTAGTTTCTTTGTATAATTTCAAGGACTGTACATAGAAACAGGCCAATGATCCATTGAGGGTCTGAACAAGGCCCAAGCATAAGCCATGAGGATTGGCTTATGCATCTCGTCGACCCGAATTATGTTTCAAGGTGTGATTCTTTGGGAGTGGTTTGAATGCGTCTGAGTGCTCGCAGGGCATGGAGCTGTGTGGATTGTTTTTGTCCTTCCATTTGGAGAAAGGAGTGGAAGAATAAGCTGTGGTGCTGGAATTTGATTTGATTTTTATTTTTTTTATTGAGTGATTCTTCTCGAAGTTTATTTTGGGATTGTGAGTGTATAGTTGTTCACTGTGTGAATTCGGTCTGGGTTTGTTTTGAAATTGAGTGTATAATTCTTCAATGTTTGGGGAGAGTGGGTTCATGCACATTGGTTATTCTAATATAAAAAGAATATTCATGTATAGAAGACATATGTACAGATAAAGATGTAATATAGCAGTATGTAGTGTTTTGTATATCCTAATGTCATTGCGTATATTGATTTTCTTTATATTATTGATGTTTTCTTTTTGCAAAATAAAAAAGTCTTATTCTTGTGCATATGTATATATGAACTTTACTCTTCTGGAAGATGTTAAAGAGTGCGTTATTAGTTTTATGGGCTGCTTCCATTTTGTTTAATTATGTAGACATATTAAGTTGTTTTATTTTTTTTTAATTTTGTATTTTATTTTATTTTATTTTTCCTACCACATAAGCCTATCTTTACCATAAGATTAAAATTCCATAAGAAAAAATACAGACCATTCTTTTCACGAAATGTACAAAAAATTCTTTTACTCGTTTCGCGAAAGATGAAAAGGGTAATTTCAGAAAATCCTTCTTATCATTTTCTCAAGATATTATGGCATTCTCAAAATAATCTCTCATGAGAATGATGAACTTAAACACATGATGACCCTCTGATGGGCTACTTAAATCGGGGAGTACTCCTGCAATATTCATGGGCAGCTCCTTGACCGCTAATGTGCTGTTATTGCACTTCACCAAATATTTCATGATCTTATTACAGCAACATAGTCTTTAATATTCCTTACAAAAAAACCAATCAACTGAACTATAGCTGATGAGACTCAGGCTGAAGAACTTGTCAGGCAAAATTATACTAGATTGGAATAATTGATGTACATAGCTAGCTAGAGAGATAGCCATATCAATGGTGGCCAGGAAAAGGAACCAAACTTAGGCCAACCCCAATGTGTATAGGCTTGGTAGCAATTAAGCTCTTGAAATTTTATAGAATATAGCCATAGAGTTGTCATGAGAATTAAGAGATATAATTCACCATGCAAAGACTGACTTGTTGAAAGTTGAGTGATATTTTCTTTTCCAGACCCAAAATTCTAAAAGAATTTGAGGTTGAAATATTTATATAGGTGCTTGATAGAATCAGAGGGCTAAAATTTCAAGTTGGGTATTTTTAGTAGGACCATATCTCTAGTATGAATATGTTTTCTTTCATTTGCGATGTTATGATATTAATATTAAATTTTAATGTTAATTTGATATTATTTTATATAAGAAAAGTAACCAAATTGATATGCTTAATAATAGAAGAAAAAATAACCAAATGTAATATCATAATAATGTCGCAAGTGAAAGAGAAAACATCGTACTGGAAAAAGAAATCTACTAAAACTGCCAATTTAGTGCCGTATAAGAAGTGAAAAAAAGGCTTATTGGATGCTATAAATACCATCAAGGTCCATTAGAAATAGTTGTGCATTTCTACATAATGCCCTTTATTCACTGTTATTACTTATTGGAGATCAGACTTTGAATGGTTGTACTTATTTGGGATATTAATTAAGGGAAATTCCCTAAGAACCCAAATCCAGGGACAGGGGAGGGACATGTGAGGTGTCCCCTCCTCATTGCTCCATGCACTGTTCACCATGCACTGTTCGTGAACAGTGCATGGAGCAATGAGAGGGGACACCTCACCTGTCTCCTCCCATGTTCCATGGGTTTGGGTCCCTGTAGCATTATCTATTAATATTTTGGGCTTTTTGTCTTTAGGTCCAATAGTTTACCTTCCTTTATTTTTAAACCCAAGTAGTATTAGTTGTATCTCTAAGTCCAAATTTCTTTTTGTATTTGTCTTTAAACCCAAATCCAAAATACAATACTTTCAGCAGTGGGTCCCCCCATATATTTTTCTTAAATTCCGGTTATACCCTCCCACTTATAGAATTCATTTAAGTGGGTCCCCCTTAAATAAAATAAACGAAATGGAGAGAGAGGGGGGAAACTAGCGGTAAATTTCCCCCCTCCATTCTCTCTCCATCCTCTCTCTCCGTCCTCTCTCTGCCCCCCTCTTCTTCTCCCTTTCTCTCACTCCATTAATAGAACTCAACACTCTCTCCTATAACCCATCATTTAATCACTCTCTCCTACAACCCATCAATTAATTCTCACCAACTTTCTTAGCATTTGAAGGTAGAAATTTGCAATTTACTCAACTACCAAGTTGTTAGCATTAATTTCTCATTTTAACCATGACAATTATTTGATAAGTTAGTTAAATGAGTTCATAAAAAATTTTAATTCGTTATTTTTAGTAAAATGTTAGATAACTGAGGTTTTGTAATTAACCACCCATTAATTTCACATTAGTTATTTCACATAATTATTTTGCACTTCTTATTTCACATTATTATTTCACATAATTAGTTATTTCACATAATGTTATTTCACATAATTATTTTTAGTAAAATGTTATTGTTATGAATTCATAACAATTAGTTAAATATTAGTTAAATTTGTTAGAATTGATGAAATTTTTGTTAAATTTGATCTTAGTATAGAATGATAACATGTAAGTATAGCATGAATTACCAGACTTATAAGTATAGCATATTAATATAAGTAGAGCATGTTATACTATAAGTATAGCACATTAATACTGTAATGTGCTATACTTACGATGTAACGTGCTATACTTACAGATTAATGTGCTATACTTACAGGTTAACGTGCTATACTTACGATGTAACGTGCT
>BQKN01064938.1:249776-277548 GCA_022839385.1 Asparagus kiusianus | reverse complement strand
CTATAAATAGGCCTGGCACTCGTTCATTTGAGAGGACTTTTTCTGAAACTTCTGAAGAGCCGAAACTCTGCCGGATTGCGACCTCAACTCGGATTGTGAAGGCTTGAAGACTTGGACGATCAGATCTACGTGACACTACTCCGGATCTAAGCTTGGCTCTTAGATCCCGAGATTAGAGCGAGCGTTTCCTTGGTGAAACGATCCCTCTCGGCTACTATCTCCTTGGTGGGATAGTACCCGTTATACCACGTAGATCTATTCAGATCGAGATTGCGCGGTGGTCCACGGTACTCAACCCCGGCACAGGCGAAGAACCCCACAAAGCGAGGGACCGTAAAACAGGAAACTCGTGATTTGTTCAAGGAAAGTTGTAATTTTTATTTCTTTATTTTGATTTTGTTGTAAACCGGATCTTATAAAAAGACCGGATCTCTTTGTAAACGCATAAAGTTGTTGTCAAAGTTGTAACAGAATCATTAATGAAGAATAACGCAATTTCCCGCACGAACATCCACGGGGTCCGCTCGGCAGGTTATGGTCGACAGGTGACTGCTTTACGACCAGGTTTATTCGCTAAGGAGTATCCCCTTGGCGAGGTGGCTAGTCCCGCGAGGACTTTTGTTAGGAGATTTGTGGAGAAGAAAGGGGAGTTTCCCGCACAAGGATTCAGAACTCCTGGCTGGGTTCATTCTCCAGTAACAGGGTGGTGGACTCGGATGACCAAGTTCGTTTTGGACGAATTGGATGCGCCCCTCTCCCAGGCTGGTTTGAAAGTACCTGTGCGGGCCACCAAGTTTGGAATTGTCCAGAGCCATTTTCACTTCTTCTCTATACTGGAGAAGTATAACCCTGATTCTTGCACTTTCTTCACTCCTGTGGGGGAGTTAGGCTTCGCTCTTCACGAGATGCACGAAGTCTCGGGTCTTCTTCTTGGAGATTTGCCGTATGAAGAATTTATTCCAGGATCGGCGGAACTCCAACTTCTAAAGAAGGCCAGCCCTGAAATTTATGCTACTTTATGGGAAGTTATGTGTCACTTCCACATTTGCATGCAACTGACGGGGGCCCGCGGAAGCGGCATTAAACAAGTGTCTTGGGCGGAATATTTATTCCAGAACTTGACCAGTAAGGGAGGCTCCGTGTCCCGATTATTGGCCAGCACTTTGGAAGAAGTCCAAGCTCGGATTGACGATGCTACCTCCCACTACACAAATGAGGCCAAGGAAGATGTTTTCCCGGCCCACACAGAATTCGAGAGTTTCCATTACCAAGCTCTGCTCCCTATCTCTGATACGGCGCTTTTGGCTGGGTATTTGATGCTGTGGCTCAAGCGGTGCATCGTCCCTACTAGGCCGATCGATGCTCTCGCTGTTGAGGTGATCTACCCCGCCGTACTTCTAGCCCATGGGAGGCCTGTGAGCCTCCTCAGTGCTATGGTGGGTTGTCTACAATTCAGATTGCGGGAGTTGACTTCGGACTTCGTTGAAACCACCGAGGTGGAGTCCGAGGGTCGCAAGGCTTTCAAGACTCCCAATCCTAGGGTGCTAATGCCATATACTTACTTGATGGCTTGGTACGTGCTCCACTGCCCTTCGTTGATGACGGCAGCTTCTCCACCGGGAGATTCATTCACTCCGTTCGTACAAAGACTAGAGTCTGCGAAGTGGGAAGGGGGGTATATGGTTAGGATTCGCCAAATCCTAACGCGAGACACCAACTTCCATATCTACCGATGTTTCCCTGATTTTGAGGGCGGAATCTATGGCGCGGAATATCAGGACGTAGCAGGCCCCAATGGATTCACTCAGCTAAACGGAGGTGTTTTTCATTGGCTTCTCTCCATTAGGCTAGGCTACTTAGTCTTCCGGCAAGGCGTCAACTGCTTCGTCGAGCCCTACCAACATTATAGGTTTGCTCGGCAATTTGGGTACGACCAAGTGTACGTCGGGAACCCTCGCCCTCAGCTATCAGTTGTGGGCAATCTATATGAAGGAGCCAGGGCCTGGTATTATTCTGTAGCAGGTTGTACCAAGGCCGTTTTCAGGCTTCCTCACAAAACTGCCAACTCCTACACCTCCATAAGCTTCTGTAATTGGTATCACGCAGCGTCTCAGATTCCCAATTACAACATAAATTCATCGTGCCTGAAAGACATTAGGCACATGTATTCTTTAAGGAGGGGGTCAAAGACATCCCGTTTAAGAGGGATTGATGAGTTCTTAGCCGTTGAGAACCAGTCTACTGAACAGGAAGAGGAGCGAACAGCCGAGCCTGCTCCCAGGGAGGAACAACATGTGGCTGAGCCTCCCACTACGAGAGCATCGGGGAAAAGAAAACTTTCTGCAGAAGAAGCCGGCAAGTATGATAAGCAGATTCGCCGGAAACTACAGGTTGATTCTCCTCCCAGAGGCCAACAAAAACCCAAGTTAATGGCCGAGGCCATCCGGGCTGCTGTAGATGAAGGACCACAGGAATCGTCTGTGGCGGGCCTGCCACGAAGAACCGGGCTTCATTCTCAGGGGCCAGCCCTTTCAGGCGGTGCTTCTTCTTATCATCCGCCTGAGGACGAAGAGGATGAATTAATGGCTGCAGATGCAGAATCCGCTCCAGTGATGGACCTCCCTGAGTCTCCAATCTTGGAGCAGAGGGATATCGAAGAGAATCCATCTCCTTCCCCTTCTGCCTTAATGTCGCAAGCCAGTGACTTAATTCTTAGTCCTACAACAGGACTTATGAATAAACCAGCTGTTGGCACAAGTCTTCCTGGATCTTCAGCTGCTCAAGATGATGAGGAACGAGTTGATTATGAAGGCTCCTCGATCGTTGGTGAAGCTGACGAAGAAAAAGATGATGAGGGTGCTGAAGTTGGCAACGTGCCAGGTGATGATGTAGAAGATGAGGAGCACGATTCAATGGATGATGTAACCATTTTTGATGATGCTCCTAAGGCTCAGTCTGATAAGGCATCTGATTATACGCCTTTTTACCTCACCGGTAAGCTTAGTTTGTTGCGACTTATCCCGCACGTTTTTTCCGCATTCCGACCGTTTTTTCGTGCAGGTTCGCCAACCCCTGGGACTACTTCGGCTGCTTCTTTAGAGCAAGATCCTGTGTCGGCGTCGGCTCCTACAAAAGAGCAACATACACCTGGCTCCCCTGCGGCAACTGCTTTGCCTACAGCATTACCCGAGATCACTGTTTCGTCTGTGGCGTTACCTGAAACTACCGCTACGACTTCTCCTCTGGAACAGCCGGTCGTGCAGGTGTCGGCTCCTTTGCCGGAGCACCCCTTCTATGACTCTTCTGTGGTGGCCACTTCACCAAAAGCGGTGATGAAGATTTCGCTTGCTCCAACAGAGGCTGGGCCCAGCTCATCTCAAGCGAAGGCATTGATGGCCTTGACCTCAAGCCCTTCACAATTGAATATTTCGATTGCTTCTGTAGCTTCGGCACCGGGATCGCCTACCAGCCATCGTCTTAACGCACCAACCTCAGCTGCTGAAGGAGTATCTTCAGGTGCGATCGTCAGGCTTGCTAATGCACCTAAGTTCCTTCAGGTATCTTTGGTGTATCTAAACACTCTTGCGAAGATGGTGGTTGAGTCCCTGATGAATGGTCAAGGGACTTTGAATTCCTTTCGACCTCTTCTGGAAGTGGGTTTGAACGGGGTCAAGTGTGTAGGCGAACCTCAATGGTTCGAGCGCTGCTCAGAAGTCATCCTCCGTTTGGAGGAGAAATTACAACGTTTGGAGACCATGGGTCATAGCGACCTCCAGCCACAAATCGTATCAACTCTGGCTAATCTTCAAATTGCCGAAGTGATACAACGGGAATCGCTGGAGCGGGACTTAACTGAGAAGGAGCGCCAAGTCGCGGAGCTTCGTGAGCGTAACATTCAGAAGCGAGAGGAACTAGAACGCTCGACTACTTCTCTGAACTCGCTCCGTGATAGACTTGTCAAAGCTGAGGCTGAAGTCTTGCGCTTAAAGGCTGAAGTCTCTCGCGAAGAAGATGTTGTCAATATCCTCAGTACCCAGGATGCTAATGGTGCTTTGGAATATCATTCGCAGGCTTTAGCCCTAGAGGAGGCCAGGAACAAGGTGGCGGTCATCATCGTACCAAGTGCGGATGAACTCCGGGCCAAGGCTGAAGCTATGGTGCGGGCTGATCACGAGAAAGAATTGGCCGAGCTCAAGACTCAACTCGCAACTTTTGATTTGATGCATGAGTGAACTTGGTTTTTTTTTTTTGTAATGTTCTTCTGATGAGAACACGTTTGTCTTGTATCACTTTCTTTTGGCATTTGAATAAAAAGTGATACTGATCTTTTAGTGCTCTTTGCATTTATCATGTTTTGACTTCAAACAACAAATTACAAAGAATACTCAGAAATCTTCTATCATAAAATAACTCTAGAAAATTTTTAACTGCTGGGGATAAATGCTTGATTATTCTCCCAGAATCGAGTTGCAAAACAGAATCCTTCCTGTGTTATTTTGGTGTTAAACACTGAAAGAAGTCCATGAGTGCCAGAAATATAATTCTGACTTGATAAGGGGAATATTGCGATCAGGGCAATTTTGAGGGCTTATCGCTCTATTGAAGAGAGTCGATAAGTTGATTTTGCGATCTGGGCAATTTTGAGGACTTATCGCTCTATTGGGGAGAGTCGATAAGTTAATATTTGTCAGAGGTGTGGTTTTAACATGACATCTGTGGGGATAAAAAAAACCTTTTTATATCTTGCTGGGGAAAATCACTAAGTATTATTTTTATCATCGGAGTGATGAATTGTAATACTAAGGATTTGAAGAGTTGATAAGCTGGTTATTTATGGCCCTGTTGGAAAGAGCTAATAATCTGACAATAATCTGAGTGATTTTGAGGACTTATCGTTCTGTTAATGAGAATCGATAAGTGGATTTTAACAGAGGAGTTATATTGGTGGTGATAATAACTAAATTCAATATCTGTTAGGATGATGACCATCTGAGGTGTAATATTAACCTGATGGATTGAGGAGATACAGAGTTTTGAACGCACTCTGTTAAAAAGAACCCATGAACTTAGAGGCTAAGTATCGAAGAGTTATAACGCTAAGGTGACCTTCGCGTTTAAGGTTTAGAACGCGAGGTTCAGGCCTTAGTGACGCGGGCCTGGGCCTTGCCCCTTTGAAATTTGAACGCGATAGTGGGCTTCGCGTTTTGAGAATGATTGGGATTCTTCCCTAGAATCCCGTACCATCTCAACAGCTTGACGGCTGTTATAAATAGACCTGAGTGGTCATGTCAAGAGTCACTTGACTCTCAAAATTTTGGCTATCTCCAAGAACGAGAAATCTCGTTTGACTTCGGCGAGATCTCCGACGAACTTTGTCTTCTTCATTTGAAAACACCTCCTCCGATCCACTGTGCTGATGGCGCCGCGGAGGATGGGTTCAAGCTCCAAGAAAGTCGCCGGAGCGACTCCCGAAACACCGTCGGTTGAGGGCGCCGGCGGTATTCCTGATCGTGCTATGACGTCGTCGTCATCCCCGCCGTCGCAAGAACCTCCCTGTCGTGGTAGGTGCCGACTAAAAGAACTTGCTTTGGCAAGTTTTCTGAAAACCCTAAGTGGGTTCTTGATAACGAGGAAGATGACTCGTTCTAACTGGATGAAAACACGGGACTGGGATCCCCTTTGGGTCCGACCCTCGCGTTCCAATTTTTTAACACGAGATTCGACCCTTGCGTTTGAGAATTCTGACGTGGGGCTCGACCCTCGCGTTGGAGATTTCTGACGCGGGGCTCGACCCTCGCGTTGGAGATTTAACATGAGACTTTAACCCTTTGTGTTTTGGGTTCTATCTTTATGTCGACGGCTCGCTTATAGCTGCTAACATCTGCTTTTTGATTATGCAGTGCTTTTACCGAACGTGCCGCTTTCACAAGAGCATCATTTTGGGTATATTGGCGGACCTGATGCGAATGACACTTTTAGTCTTCAAAACGCAGTTCCGCTTTGCACCTTCGCTGACTCCGAGAGAATGGACATGATTAGATCTCCTCGATGTTCAAATCTTAGAGTTTTGATTACTGATTTGGACATGGAGAGCCCTGCTGGTCACGCCCAGTTTCCCAAACCGGCGTTCATATTCGGGGATCGCATATCCATCAATGATCACCTCGTACATGCAGAAGATTCGAAGCTATTGCGGAAAATTGATAATCGCTACTTCTTCCTTCCTAACATGAAGAGGATGTATCCCCTCTCCTACTTCTTGAATGCAAGCCGTCGTCGGAGTCTGACTTTTGACATAGTTAAGGAGAAGGAAAATGTGTCGCTCGGATCTGGTCGACGGGCTCGTACACAAATCGGAGGGCAGCTCAAGGGATTGAGACCCGGTTTATTTGAGAAGAAGGAACTGGCTCAGGAGATGCCACGCCCAGCGAATATTTTCATTCGCCAGTTCCTTGCAACTCAGGGTGAATTTTCTACCCAAGCGTTCAGATCCCCTGGATGGGTTTGTTCCGGAGAAGGAGGTTGGTGGACCCGCATGATTGACTTCGTTCTTGAGGAGCTTAAGGAGTCACTCATTCAATCGGGTCTCACAATTCCCGTGTTAGCTACTCGACGGGGAGTTGTGCAGAGCTTCCATAATTTCTTCGCTATGTTAGAGAAATATAACTCGGACAGTTGCACATTTTTCACACCTGCAGGAGAGTTAGGTTTTGCTCTTCATGAGATGCAAGCGGTGTCAGGATTGCCACTTGGGAAAACACCCTACGAAGAGTTCATCCCTACTACCGAAGAGCTTTCTCATTTGAGGTTGGCGCACCCAGAAATTTATACTACTTTCTGGGAGTTGATGTGCCACTTCCATATATGTGCTCAAATCTGTGGGACGCGTGGAGGAGGCATCATGCATACCACGTGGGCGGAATACCTCTTTCAGAATTTAAACCGGAAAGATGTAGCCGTGTCTCGTGTTGCAGCCATCTCTCCCAAAGAAGCCAAAGCTCGGATTAAAGCTTCTAATGCTATCTACAAAACAGAGCATGTAGAGGAGGATTTTGAGGCTGGTGTTGAGTTTGAAAGTTTTCACCACCAGGGTACAATTCCTATTTCTGACACGACTCTACTTGCAGGCTTCTTTATGGTTTGGTTGAAACGGTGCGTAGTGCCGTCGAGACCAATAGAAGCAATCCTGGCTGAGGTTGTATATCCAGCTGTTTTGCTGGCACATGGGAGACCCGTGAGCCTCCTCACTGTCATGGTCGGCTGCATTCAAAACGGCCTAAGGATGTTAACCTCTGATCTGCTCGGCACCTCGATGGTTAAGGTTGCCAGGAAGAAAGCAGGGAAGAACCCCCAGCCACGCATACCAGTGCCGTATACGTACTTGGTGGCCTGGTTCGTGCTGCATTGCCCCTCCTTGATGACGGGAGTATCGGAGAGTGCTGATGCTTACATCCCCTTCATACAGAGATTAGAGTCGGCCACGTGGACTCATTCTTACATAGTCAGGGCTCGACAACTCTTATCTCGGAAAGATAATTACCGGATGTTCTGTTGTGCTCCTGATTTTGACGGAGCTGACGTGAAGGATGCCCGCTTCCTGGACTTGCTTTTTAAGGGCTCGTCTTCTTTGGAAGAAGGCACATTCAACTGGCTTCTTATGATCAGGTTGGGCTACCTGGTCTTCCGCTTGCGGGAGAAGTGCTTTATTGAACCTTACGTGCCTTCTCGGTTCGCTAGGCAATTCGGATATGACCAGCTTTATGTTGGCAATCCCAACCCGGCATTGGCTCATATTGGGAATTTATATGAAGGAGCTCATGCATGGTACTTCTTTTCCTCTGGGGGAACCCATGCACAATTCACTCTACCCAATTCGCCGCCTGGCTGCTCCACTGTTGCCGATTTCCGCAGCTGGTATGAAGAAGTTTCCCAAGTCACGGGGTATGACATTTACACCTCCTGCATAAGTAAGATTCGGGAATTATATCGTTCGAGGAGTCGTTCTTCCAGCACCCGTTTGCCGGGGGTAGAAGAATATCTATCCTGCGAACAAGAAGCATCTGGGGTTGTTGAAGCTCCTAGAAATTTATCTGCCATCGGGCCTCCTAAGAAAGAAACTCTTATGGAGATCGAAGAGGAAACACCGATTGCTGACTCTCCCGGAGAAAAACCAATTCCAAAAGTGCCTGCTTCTGAACCTCGTCTTCTGAGATCGGGTAAGAAGGCTCTTTCTGCTGCTGAGCAGGCTGAGTATGACAGGAGAATGCGTAAACGACTGCCTGTCGTAGCCAAAAATTCAAAGAAGACCAAGCTGATGGGAGACGCGATACGATCAGCGCATGCTGCGTTTCCTGAAGATAGAGAGGTTATTACGCTTCCCACCGCTCCTCCAAGTCTTGAAGCAACAATCGGTGAGCAGGAAGAGGATATCTTAGGCTCCACGTCAGAGATGATCAAAAAATTCTTATCTGAAGCCCCGCACACCTCTACTCGCACTGATTATGCGGGCTGCTTCGTTTATCCAACCGCTCCACCCCCAAGCTCTGAGACACTGAGGGAGCTCATCGAACAATTGGAACGTTGGATGCAAAGGACCATTGACGTTGTCAGTCTCGGGGACGTAAGTTACAAGGTTTTTGAACCTCATTTGCTGGAATGCTTGGTTAAGATCAAGCATCAAGGTGATAAAATATAGACCAAGAACTGTCGTGAGAGCCTCATCATCTTGGAATATGAGCTGGAATTCCTCTCCATGCTGCAACGTGACGACATAGGCCCAGAAGTGGATCGGGCTCTTTCTGAGGCCAAGGCTTCGAAGGCACAACAGCAAGAGGTTCTTCAGAAGAGTTTATCCGAAACAGAACCTCGTCTTGCTCACCTGCGTGATGAACACGCCCAAGTACAGAGGGACATGGGCAACCTCACTGTGGGTCTCCAGGATACTGCAGCAGAACTTGCTCGAGCTGGTGTTGAAGTCCCTCAGATAAACGCTCAGCTAGCTGATGGTGTGGAGATTTTAAGAGGATTCGCTGGTTATTGCGATGGACTCTTCAAATGCTATTGCGACGAGATTGTCGCTGCCGATAAACTTCGGCGAGAACTTGTAGAAGCAACGCCTAGTGAAGAGGAACTCAAGAGCAAGATAACTAAAGACATCAGAAAGGCTCGCGAGGAAAATATATTAGCGCTGAAATCTAAACTCAAGTCTTTCAGACTGATGAGCCCCGACGTTTAGGGTTTGCGCTATTTTTGGTGGGGGGATAAATTTGTATCATTTTCCTTTCAATTGTTTTCACTTTTGTATTCAGATTAACAATATTGAATGGAAATGATATCATTTTGGTTTTCATTATCTCTTTTGTTGAAGCATGATTCAAGACAATGAAAAACGTAGTGTCGACTCAATATGAAAACGAAATTCTCTTTATTACCGTTTATAAAACAATTCTAGAAAATTTCAATCGTCAGAGGTGTAGTGTTAACTTGACGAGATACAAAATAGAGTTACACTATAAATAGGCAACCCCTAGCCTAATCTAGCTGGGGATTAGGGGGCAACATGATTCACGGGAAATATCTCTTTAGGAATTTCCCATTGATTGGCATCATGAGCCTGTCTCCTTGTTGATTGATAAGGCGATATGCTCCGTTCGAATAAACTGAGTCTATTACGAAGGGCCCTTCCCATTTAGGATTGAACTTCCCTTTGGTTTTGTGTGTCATCACCATGGGTTGTCTGTTGGCCAAGACCAAATCGCCTTTTTTAAAAGTTCGTTCCTTAACCTTTTTATTGTAGGCTTTGGAAATTCGAGCTTGATAGAGTTCGATCTGCTGCTTAGCTTGAAGTCGTTTGTCGTCTAGGGCTTCAAGTTCTTGCAGGCGCCGTTGATGCTTTTCTTCTTCTGTTAGCCCTGTCGTGATAGCGACTCTCAGAGAAGGAATCTGAATTTCTAGTGGTAATACGGCTTCACAGCCATATACCAGCGAGAACGGTGTAGCTCTCGTAGGGGTCCTCACCGTTGTACGGTAAGCCCATAAACATTCGCCGAGTCTTTCATCCCAATCACGTCGACTCTTGGAAACGAATTTCTTGAGAAGTTTCACGATGGTTTTGTTGAAGGCTTCTGCAAGACCATTCGCCGGCGGGTAATATGCCGTAGATGCAACGCTCTGGATTCTGAATTTGTCACAAAATCTCTGGAATCCAAAACTGACGAATTGTGTCCCATTGTCATGAACTATCCGCTTCGGGACTCCGAAACGGTAGACAACATGGTGTTTGACGAATTTAATTACGTTTGAAGTTTTGACTTCTTTCAACGGGATTGCCTCCGCCCATTTGGAGAAATAGTCAGTTACCGCTAGGATGAATCGATGTCCTTTAGACGTCGGAGGGGAAATTGGTCTCACGATATCCATTCCCCATTCTTCAAATGGCCATGATGCAGATGTGGGATGTAAGTTCCCAGGTGCTTGGTGGATGAAATCCCCATGAATTTGGCACGCGTGACAACGTTTAGCGTAGTCAACTGCGTCTGAGAACATCTTTGGCCAGTAATAGCCGATTCGTCGGAGGCGATCCCCTAATTTAGCTCCGGGCTGATGAGCTCCGCACATCCCGTCATGAGCTTCCTTGAGGGCCTCTTTTGCTTCCTTTTGAGAAAGACATCGGAGCAAAATACCGTCATGGGATTTACGATACAGAGTCTGAGTGACTGCATTGTAATAGAATCGGAGGGCCTTTCGTTTGATGCCGGCCGCTTCCTTAGGGTCGTCAGGCAAGATTCCGTATAAGACATAGTCAATATATGGAAATCACCAATCTCTAGACTCGAATTCTATGGAGGTTGTACAGACCTCCTCCGCCAATGTCTTGTCTGAGCTTTCCTCCTTAGGAATCTTAGAGGAGTATAGTTCACGCCCTGCGACAGGGATCGTCGTTTCGGTACCAGGCGGTAATGCCAGCGAAGTTACCAATGAAGCCAAAGCATCTGCGTAAGCGTTCTGGGCTCTTGGAATGTATTCGATAAAGAATCCCTCGAACTGCTCAGCTTGCCTCAGCACTGCGAAGTAGTATGGGATTAAGTCCTCATGACGTACTTCGTACTCCCCTCGGACTTGATTTACAATGAGTTGAGAATCGCCAAAGGCCTCCAGGTGCCGAATGTTGAGTTCTTCGGCAAGCCGCATCCCTAGTAATAATGCGTTATACTCAGCCACATTGTTGGTACACGGTTCGATTAAGGAAAATCCTCTTGGGATTACGTGGCCGTTAGGCGATACGAGCACCACTCCTACTCCCGCAGTAATCGCTCCGTGAGGGTTTGCTCTAGACGTGCCGTCGAAGAATAGTTTCCACACTTGTGTAGATTCTTGAGCAACACAAGCTTCGGCGACTTCGTCGGGCAATTCTTCATACAACTTAGATGTCCCTGGTACCGGGTGATCGGCCAAGAAATCTGCCAATGCTTGACCCTTGACTGCCTTTTGGGGCATAAATTGCATGTCGTATTGTGACAAAAGGATGGCCCATTTTGCAAGCCGGCAATTCAGAGACGATGGTTTCGTCATCAGGACTCTCAAAGGATTCACCTTAGAGATGACATGAATTGTCTGTCCAACTAGGTAATGCCGCATCTTTTGAATCGCGAATACCAAAGCGAGACATTCTTTCTCGACCGGATTGTACCGGTGTTCGGCTCCCATCATGGTCCTGCTTAAATAGTAGATGGCTTGCTCATGTCCTTGGTCGTCATTCTGGGCCAATAATGCTCCTAAAGAATGTTCCATGGCTCTCACGTATAATAGGAATGGTTTTCCTGATATAGGGGCCACGAGAACCGGTGGTTGTGTGAGATATTTCTTGATCTCTTCAAATGCTTTTTGACATTCCCCATCCCACACAAAGGACACTCCCTTCTTCATGAGCTTCGAGAAAGGTTGGCAGCGCCCCGAAAGGTTAGATATGAACCTCCGGATGTAGGCTAGTCTACCTTGCAAACCTCGGAGTTCTTTGAGGTTCTTCGGCGGTGGCATGTCTTGAATAGCGCGCACCTTTTCTGGATCCAGAGAAATCCCCTTGGATGTGACAATAAATCCCAGGAATTTTCCACTTGATACTCCGAGAAATGATTTTGTTGGGTTCATCTTCAGCTGATGTGTCCGCATGATATCGAACATTGTCTTCAGATCTGTGAGATGATCATCCTTGCACTGGCTTTTCACCGCTATGTCATCAACGTAGCATTCTATCTTTTTACGCAGATGTTCGTGGAAGATAGTGTTCATTGCACGTTGATAGGTTGCGCCTGCATTTTTCAGGCCGAAGGGCATCACTGTGTAGCAATA
Source organism: Asparagus kiusianus (assembly GCA_022839385.1). NCBI lineage: Eukaryota > Viridiplantae > Streptophyta > Magnoliopsida > Asparagales > Asparagaceae > Asparagus > Asparagus kiusianus. Next base: position 265,200 of record BQKN01064938.1, on the reverse strand, counting down.
CACCCTCAGCGGTGTTCTGAATACAGTATGCTTCTCGTCTTCCGGGTACATCTTGATTTGATTGTACCCAGAGAATCCGTCCATGAAAGACATTCTTTCGTATCTGCAGGTGTTATCGATCATAACATCCGTGATAGGAAGTGGAAACTCGTCTTTTGGACAGGCTACGTTAAGGTCACGAAAATCAATGCATATACGGACCTTACCGTTTTTCTTAGGAACTGGAACAATGTTAGCTACCCAGTCTGGGTGTTGTTCTTCCCTAACAAAGCCCGAGTCAATGAGCTTCTTCACTTCGGACTCAATTGCTTCCATGATCTCGGGACGAAACCGGCGTTGTTGTTGTTTAACGGGCTTGGCATCCGGATCAATGTTAAGACAGTGCACGGCCACTTTTGGGTCAAGACCAGGCATGTCTTCATAATTCCAAGCAAAGACATCTATATATTCTCGGATGAGAGATATAAGGTCTTCTTTCTCGGAAGATGATAAATCTTCGGCTATGAAAATGGGCTTGGAATCATGTTCGTCTCCCATGTTAACCTGGACCACTTTATCTTCGGTGGGTGGTTCGCGTTGTTCGAATCGCATATCCCACAAAATATTAAGACGTTTGATCCAGGGGTCATTGGTCGATTCCATTAACCCTTCATCATTCCCTGCGTCTTCATCCGGGTGATCGATTGAAACCATATTCACGATCAGATTTCTAAAGAAAGGTCCGATACTGACATCGGACTCATATGCAGGTGTTCCGGATGAGCGGTCCTGACGCAGATAATTACTTATTTTATTTTCTGAGACAGCGGGAGGTGTGACAAATCCTAAACCCCTTCTAGTCTTTTGATAGTAATCTGGGGGTTTCCCTTCGGGGGTTAGGGACATTCGGATTGGTGTTCGTCTTCCTTTCCCGAAGTTTAGACCTTGCTTTCCGTCAAAGTCATACCCCATTTGTTTCATCAACCGGAGGGAATTAGGTTCGTGATAATGGAATTGAGGAACTCCATCATCTTCCTCCGAACTTCCTCGTTTGAGTTGTATCGGTTTGACTTTTCCGAAACAGATCGGCTTCCGCCCTTTCCTTTTGGATGGGACTTTGAAGAAAGCCTTCTGTGCGTCCTCTATTTCTTCCTCTGAAACGAGGGATGACTTGATCGGCAATGTGAGTGATGCCTACGTGCACAGTACGTGCCATGGGCCGGTACCTGCATTAGAATCGTTCTCTATTCGTTTATTGCTAAGGGAGACATCAGACAAGTACGCTAAAATGAAATCTTCATTAATGCACCACTCGCCCTCACTCGGTACATCATTATTACTCTCACCCTGACCCATTACATCAAAGTTTAATTCCCAAGGATAATCTTCCTCAGGATCTGGCTCGATGTCAGCTTCATTACCGCTATCTACATCTTCTTTCTCTTGGGATTCCAAATAGAAGACGGAGTCGGTGTGGAAGTTTTCTACTCCTCGGAAGGGGTATTTTTCTGCGATTAGGGTTCGAACTTCGCCCTCATCATTGGCGTATTTCATAACCTGATGCAGGGTGGATGGGACAATGCGGTTTGCATGTATCCATGGTCGTCCTAGCAAAAGATTGTAAGACGTGTCCGCATCTATGATGTTGCATGCTACCTCGGACTTGAGATCTCCGATCTGGCACCTGAGTTTAATCTTTCCCAGGGGTCGGGTACTGTTTGCATTGAACCCGAAGATAGTAGTCTGGGTAGTGTGCAGTCGGTGCATAGGAATCCCTAATACCTGCATGACCCTGTAGGGCATGATGCTGAGCGCTGAGCCCGGGTCAACTTGAACACGACTGATTTCCGAAGATCCAATATACCCTGTGTAGTACAGTGGTCGGTCATGTTCGTGTTTGACCTGCATGTCTTCTTGTGTGAACGATATGCATGGTAGACTTCTTGCCACTTGCAGGCATTGCAGACAGGTTTGATCATCAGAAGCCTCAGGAATCGGAGTGACTTGTGTAATAAAGCTCTCCGTATTCTTCAAAGCTTCGATCAGAGCTTCCTTGGTAGTTTTAGATAACTTCAAGAGCTCATATAAAGTGATCCTAGCCGGTATGTTAGCCAGTTGTGCCATGACGTTGAATTGAAAGGGAGCACTTGACTCCCCGAGTTCCTGGTGAAGATTTTTATTGAACCGGAGCTCTTTTTGTTTGCCTTTGTCGATCGGCTTCTTCGGCACAGAACCCCCAGCGTCTTGGGGCTGTTCTTCCACCTCTTGAGCATTCTGGCCGTAATCCCTCAAGTAGGCTTTTCCTGACCGAGTGCCAGGGTTGTCTCCTGGATATGCTGCCAGGACAATTCTCTCCTCTTCTGAATCAGTAAGAGGTTTGAGGTGGTCATCGTTTTCGGTAATGGAGGGGCTAATCATGTTAGAAGATTTAGCCTTGCCTCCCTTCTTTCTGGACGAGGTGCTCGTCCACTGTTGATCTCCAAGCAAGTCAGGGTGGACCCACATGATTTTCCCTTTTGGGGTGGTGAGGGGTACCAACCCCCTGTCCTTCTGACTATGCAAGTCAGCATTCTTTAGGTGCATTTCTCCCTTGCGGATGGGTACAACACCGTTCGCGGTTACCACCGGGGAAAAGTCACCAAATTGGACCGCTATCATATTAGTGGATACGGTCTTCTGCTCTGGCTTCAAGGTGAGCACATTAGCGTTTACCAAATTCTGCAAGATGTCTTTGAAGACATAGCATTTCTTGGTAGGATGTCCAAGGAATCTGTGATAACGGCAATAGTTGGGATCATCAACCTTTCCCGCTTCATCTGATTTCCTGATTTCAGGCAACTGGAGTTTGTTGTTCTTTCGAAGCAATTGGAATAAGGTATCCACATGCTCCTCTTTGAACGAATATTGTTTGGGCGCTCTTTGTTGATTTGGCGCTTTGCCTTGCTTGGTAGGCGGTGGTACTCGAGTGTAGTCGGCTGCTAAAGTCTCTTTCCCCTTAGACCGCTGGGTATTTTGCTGATTGCGTTGTTGCTGCGGCTTGGGTTGTGGCTCTTCTTCAGCTTTGACTCGCGCCACTATCTCCTCTGCTTGTTCTCCTTGCGAAACTAATTGTCTCCAGGAGCGACACTCTGCTACTCCCATCTGAGCGAGGAGTTGGGTCTGCAGGTTGTGCCTGCAAGTTTCAACCAGAGTTGATTGAGTCATACCTGAGGGGCATCGCAATGCCATGCTGCGGAATCTTTCTACATAGGTCTTGATTGACTCTCCTTTCCTTTGCTTAGTGGCAAGAAGAGTTGGGACTGAGACCTCTGTATCGTCCTCAAAGAATCTGGCCAAGAATAGCCTTTCCAGATCTACCCATTTCTGGATAGATCCAGCAGGCAACTTCATGAACCATTCGAAAGCGACACCCTTAAGGGTACCGATGAATAACCTGGTCAGGATAGCATCATTCGCTACTACGTCTCCAGTTTGGGATTTGAAGTAGTAGATGTGCTGATTTGATGATCCCGTGCCATCGAACGATTGCAATGTAGGGGCCTTGAACTTTGGTGGGTAGGGAGCTGTATCCCACTCAGCAGGGTAAGGCCGCACTACTCCCTCTTCGCGAAGCTCGCTTCTGTTGGCGATTGCGTTGAGGCGAGCCTCCAGTTCATCCACCTTGGTGGATTGAGGGTGCAGTTCCTTTTCTATCTCCCTCTCACCTTCGGAAGAAGATCCCAGATTGTGAGTCTCACGATCTGAATGTTCGTGCACTCTTTGTTTTCCCTTCGAAGTTGTTCTCCGGGAAGATTCAGGTTTGTGGCTTTTTTCAGCAAGAAGCTGGGCCAACATCTCCTTTAATTGGAGAAGTGTTTCCTGTTGCGTCTGGAGTATGACACTATGTTCGTCCACTCTTTTGGCTATGTCTTCGTGGTTCCCTGTTGTGTAAGCGGAAACCTCGCGTGCTCCAACAGAGCTTGAAGATTGAGATTCGGCTATCGCCGAATGTTCCTCACTTGTTGTAATGCCCTTGGCTAATTTTTGATAGTCAACCGGGCGAATAGTTCCCGTCCGAGTCCGAGTATTCTGATATACTCCTTCGAACTGGTCACAAATTTCTCGGACAGTTGGTGGATGACTCTCTTGTGACTCGTCAGAATCAACATGCGAGGCCTTCCCTCGGCCGATCATGTTGATAGTGACCTGAGGGTATTCCGCTTCAGTTGTCTTCTTTCTGTTGCGGCGTTGTCGTTTGGCTGGCCTAACAACGTTTGTCAACCTATCGAATACTGACTGCCGAGGTGCGGATGCACAACAAGGGCATTCTGACAGGACTGCCGAGATGAGCCTCTCACATTGACACGAGTGAGCTGCTTGTGTTGTTGATTTTCCTCTCGACAATAATTCCCGTAAGTCAGGAATTTGGGAGGAAACGTTCCCCAGGCTAGGAGGTGGAGATGGAACCCCCTGCCCTTGGGTGGGTGAGGTTGGTTCTTGTCGAACGTGAATTTTAAAGCCACGCTGACCTTTTTGAACCTGACGGACCCCTTGAAGATCGCGTTCTTGAGACATAACGCGAGGGTCGCGTTGAGATTTGTAAACACTAGGCCGAGGCCTGCGTTTAAATGAAGAACTTGACCTCTGAGGGTCGAGTTTTGGTTGAACGCGCCCCTGAGGGTCGCGTTTGGTTGGTGAAACAGACTCCTGAGAGTCATGTTCAATTGGAACGCGCCCCTGAGGGGTGCGTTTAGTTTGTGAAACAGACTCCTGAGAGCCATGTTCAATTGGAACGCGCCCCTGAGGGGTGCGTTTAGTTTTGACTGCTCCCTTCTGAGGGCTGCATTTTGTTTGAACAACGCGCCACTCAGGGTCGCGTTTGAGCTGTATTAGCCTAGGTTCGTAGTTGGGCTCATTGCCACGCAGTGAGCGTTCTTCTTTGGGAACGCTAGGCTCGATTGGATTTTCAGTAACGCGATGTTCGCGTTGGGTTAACAATCGGCTTTCTCGTAAGTGTGCTCGTCGTATGGATCTTCTCCGTCGGCGAGCAGTGTTCTTTTTGGCTTGTCTCAAAGCCTTAGCAGCAACGTCATTGACGTTCACAGGACTCGTCTCTTCCAAAGGCCGTTTGTGGCCCGAAGCACGTTGGGCTGACGCGAAGGTGGGACAATCCGCCTGCAGAGCCAACTTGAGTTCCTGGCCGAAGGAGAGGGCTTTCTTCGGCACTTCGACAACAGAATTGACCTTCTTGGAGGTCTTGCGTGCATCGTGCTTAGCCTTGGGGCTAAGCGATCCAGAGGATAATGCTTCCTCATACTTTGCTTGATCGAACTCCACGATGAGAGTTTCTACTGTCGTTCCCATGAGGTGGACGTCGGACTGCGCCACCACTTCTTCATCGGAAAAGCTAGTCCCCAGCGGAGTCGCCATCTTTTGTATGTAGGAAAATTGCAATAAAGAAGATAAAAGAAAATTTGAATTGATTCCTTTGATCTCGATTACAACTTGATTACAAAAGAGGGGAGAACGAAATTAGTTCTTCCCCTTTGTTTAAAACTGGGTTCTTCTTAGTAGCGATGGAGTACCTCCTTCGATTGCTTGCGTCGAATTTGCTCTCCGTTGACGATCCGACCGTACTATTATCTCGTGGGAACGATGAACTTCTGTAGGAAGTTTTATACGTAACTCTTTAATGAGTTTAAGAACTCTGAACGAGTTAAAACTCTGTAGATAGAGTTGTTAGAACCGAAAATTCGGTTGATGATCAAGCTTTTATCTGTTGTCGAAGAATCCTCTCGGATCTGATCTCCTGAGATTGATTCAAAAATCTTATCTCCAAGGATTTCACTGCTGCTGTGGAAACCTGAGTGGTTGAGATCTTCAATCGCCCCCCCAAACCCCTCTGCCTCTGACTCAGTTGAGTTTGTTGAGCTTTTATAGGGGGATAAGGGGTTGTAACTGACCCCTATATCCGCTCCTACGTGGGCGAAAATCCCTCAGAACGTGGGATAAACGGTTCTGGAACCGTTCGACTTGTGTTTGAACAAGTCAAACGCCCAATCTGACGTTCAGAACCCAACTTCGTGTCTTAGGATTGAGACGCGAGGTTGGGTGTTAGCTGAACATTGATGAACGCGAGGGTCGCTCGCGTTTTGGCTTGTTGCCTACTTGGTGACGCGGGGGTCGGTGTTAGTTGAACCCTTATGAACGCGAGGGTCGCTCACGTTGAGTTGTGACTTGGAAACGCGGGGGTCGCCTGCACTTCCATATTTGTGACGCGAAGATGACTTCCGCGTTCTAGAAGGAGTTTGTTGACTTGTAACTTCTTCTGTAAGGTGTTGCAAAGACCGTTGTTCTGTAATCCTCGCTTTAGCTGTTGTGGAGTGTGAAAGTCGTCAAATTGTAACCTTCACTGTAGTTTGTGAAGACTGCTGAATAGAATTTCCATCAGTTGTCGGAAGTGTCATCGAATTGTAACTCTTCTCGATCTACGTGAAAAGGCCTCCATTCGCAGTTTCTTCGTTTATCGACCCGAAAACTATTTGATTGTAGCTTTCGTTGTAGGAGCTTAGACGGGAATCAACATCCATGGTGTCTTTTAGACGAATATTTGCCTACAACTCTCTACCAAGCAACTCACTAACTAAGTCCAACCTTTTATTTCTCAAATCATTACACTGCTCATCAGCATCTCTATTAGTCATGCTGTTGTCGCAGCCATCAAGATCAATCATCTCAGAAATGAGGTTGTGTTTGCGGTGATTTGAAAGTCATTTGATGGTGACCTCCATCGTAGGGGCTTGTTTTAATCAGCTATCCATTGTAATTTTTAGACAGCCTACATTCATTCTCTTCTCTTTTGTATTCAGGAATTCAAATTGTAATTGAGAGTTGAGAGAGTTGTAAACATTCTTTTTTCTAAGCAGTTAGAGAGAATAAATCAAATACAATTCTTTTATTTATTTCTTGTTACAAAATTTTCCACAAACACTAATCTAGCAATTTATAAATTAATTAACAAACATTTTTAATAAACTATAATTATTCCAATTTTATTCCCGATTAGTTAGGAAGAGAATTATAAAATTAAGTGTTGACTATATTTTGATGTGTAATATAGCAATTTCGAAGATTTCAAGTGCATTTTTGAAAATATATTTGATTTGTAAGCTGTGATTTGAGACATCCTGTATAATTAATATATAGCATTGCATCGAATCTCAATATTTATGTAGAAAACTTATTATTATCATAAGCTGAAAATTTTATCTAGAGTTTGAGCCTCTTGCTGCGCAAAAGGCATAACAAATTGTTTGCATCACAATAATGAAGTACATGTTAGGAAAAATAATGTTAGAGACACACCACCCATCACAACCCCAACCATACTCCCCCCTCTTATTGATACAGTAAATTGGGCCCCACATGAGATTTTAAAAAATTTAAAATCCCATGTGGGGCCCAATTTACTATAGCAATGAGAGGGGGGAGTGTGGTTGGGGTTGTGGTGGGTGGTGTGCCCCTAACACCACTCTGTTAAGAAATTGTTCATAAGTTTTTTTTAAAGTAATAACAAACGTGTTCGTGATCAAGTTGTGTTTGAGATGACTTGTGCAGATATGTATAGGATATAATTGACATGCAGTACTCCTACGACTTGAAAGCTGATTGATTTGAAATGATGTCAAAATTTTACAATCATAGTTGTAGAAAACGACCTGAAATTGTTCAAAGTATTGAAAAACGCAAAAATTCATCAGCCTAGGTGTGGTGCGTGCCACACTCAGGTGTGGCAGAATCTGCCCTGTTGTTAGGGGTGTGGTGCGTGCCACATCCGGGCGTGACTGACTCGTTTTTAGATTCCCACACTGTTTTGGATTGGGTTTGTTATAAATAGAAACACACGTTTCTAGGGTTAAGAGAGGGGGGGGGGGGGAGAGAGAGAGTTTGAACAGAGAATTTAGGTTCTTTTGAGCACTTTGAGAGGGAGATTATTGTGGGGGAGTGAGAGATCATTGATTGGCTTATTTTGTGAGGTGTTTGAGAGATTGTAACCCATTGTTTCTGTTCCATATAGTGAAATCTCCACATCCTCTCTCCGTGGACGTAGGTAATTACCAAACCACATAAATCTCTCTGTGTTTGTGTGTGATTTTGGTCGTTAATTTGGTGGATTGCACTCGTGTTTGGTTTTGGTTCTTCTCTCATCGCTCACCGGCTCGTTTGGTTTGCGAGCACGCTTCCGCATAGCGTGCGACAAATGGTATCTAAGCTCTTAGGTTTTAGATCTAGGGTTTTGCATTGGCTGGAGGAAAATTCATTGTTGGAAGCTTGAGTCTTGGAAATATAGCGTTGTGGAGTTGCCTTTGAAGATCTCGCTTTCCTCGTGTGGTTAGGAGATCGTGTTGGAATCCTCTAGGATTAGTTGGGTAATTTCTTAATTCTATCAAATTTCAAATCGTTCTTTACAATTGGAGTTAGTTTACAATGGGAGAAGAAGTTGGTGAAAGCAGCAAGGCGATGACGAGTACAGTTTAAGTTGCACTTCAGAATACAAAGATTAGTGTTGTAAAGTATGACAGCAAAATCAACTTTGGTTTATGGATGAGTGATGTGCAAGATGCACTGAATGCTCAAAATTTGGAAAAGACCATCATGGTCCATGAGAGGCCACCGAAGTATGATGAGACGATATGGGACAAGATGAATCGAAACGCTTATGGGGTAATTAGATATTGTTTAGAACAAAAGTTGAAACGATGTGATTGGCGTGACGTCTGCGATGAAGATGTAGGAGATTCTCAATAATAAGTACCTTACAAAGAGTATTGAGAACCGTTTGCACTTACTACGAAGATTGTTTAGATTCCAAATGTCCAGAGGTACCTCACTTGTGGATCATGTGAACAACTACACAAAGTTGTTGTCTGACTTGAAAAACGTTGATGAAAAGATAACGGATGAGTATAACGTGATTATTTTGTTAGGTTCCTTACCCGATGAGGAGTATGATACCTACGTGCTCACTTTGTTGAACGGTTGGTTTTCCATCACTTATAGTGAAGTGACTAATGCGTTGAAGAATTACGATTTGAGTAGGAAGGACAAAGAGACTTTCAGAGCTAACACTTCGGGAGAGGTCTTGTCGACGAAAGTAATGAGCCCATATCCAAGAGGTGGCAATAGAGGCCGACTAAAGTCTAGAGGCCACTACCAATTAGCGAAGAACCAATGTGTTTTCTGTAAAGAACAACGACATTGAAAGAGAGATTGCCCGAAGCTCAAAGAGAAGGAGAATAGTAAGAAGAATGGCCCGAAGGCCAATGTGGTGAACGTCACTAGAGGTGATGATTTAGATGATTCCTATTTTTCTCTTTTGATTACTCCATAAGTGAACCATGCAGACGCATCAGATTGGATGCTAGATTCTGATGCTACTTTTCATGTGACTCCTCGACGAGATTAGTTTGCATCGTTCGAGAAACTCGATGGAGGTGTGGTGGTCATGGGAAATGATCAATCATGTGACATTTGTAGGATATGTACCATTAGGATTCGGATGCACGATGGAGTTATTCGTGAGTTGAATGAAGTGTATTTTGTTCCTCGGCTGAAGAAAATTTTTATTTTCGTTGGAGCTTTGGAGGCAAGGGGATTCAAGGTGACTTTTGTGAATGTTGTAACAAAAATTACTAAGAGATATTTGGTAGTGATGATGGGAGTCCGCAGTAGGAATCTTTATTATCTGAAGGGGAGCACCGATATTGACCAAGTAGCTTCATCTATTTTAGAGGCAGACACGAGCAGACTTTGACACTATATGTTGGGCGCACATATGAAAAGTCGTTACATGCACTGTGCAAGCAGGAGCTATTGAAGGAAGACAAGAGTGGAAAAATAAAATTCGGTGAGCACTGTGTTCTTGGCAAGAAGACTAAGGTGAAGTTCGGGATAGTCGTACATAGGACGACAGACATATTGAACTACGTACACACAGATGTTAAGGGTCCCACCAAGACTGCATCACTTGGTGATCGATATTGGTTCGTCACGTTTGTGGATGATTATTCTAAGTGTGTTGGGTGTACACCATGGCAAAGAAGAGTGAAGTCCTGGAGATATTTATGGAGCGGAAGAGGAGATTAGAACTACAAACTGGGAGAAAGATCAAAATGTTGATATCCGATAATGGCGACGAGTACACTTCAGACCCCTTTCAGTAGCTATGTCGGGACGAGGGCATAGAGAGACACTTCACAGTTAGTCATACGCTATAGCAGAATGGGGTGACAGAGAGATTGAATCGGTCTTTACTAGAGAAGGTCTGATGTTTGTTATTGCAGAGTGGTTTGGAGAAGATCTTTTAGGTTGAGGCACATTCATATGCAAGTCACCTTATTAATAGGCTGCATTTCATCTGCAATTGAGGGAAAACCCCCTATGGAGATGTGGTCAGGAAAGCCAGCGCGCGATTATGATCAGCTCAAGGTATTTGGGTGCCCTGTATTTTATCATATGAAAACTGATAAATTTGAAGCTCGAGCTAGAAAGACCATATTTGTTGGATTCAAGCGTAGTGTGAAAGGATACAAGCTTTGGGATCCAGTTGATAAGAAGATTGTGCTGAGTAGAGACGTTACTTTTGATAAGGCTTCGGTTTTGAAGCTTCTCATCTCTCGTCAGGTGGAGAGCACCCCGATATAGGAGACATCGCAGGTGGTGGAGATTGATTCATCTTCACATTGTCCAAATGGGACCGTATCCATTAGAGGGCCGATTGAGGTGATGCTAGGCGAGCACAACGATGATTTGGAGGATATAGGTTCAACGGAGCAGAATCAGGGACCAACGGCTCAGGTTCAGGATTCGATTGCAGTTCGGAGATCTAGGAGAGACATATGGTTGCCAGCTAGGTATACGAATATAGTCATTGCTTATGCACTTCCGGTGGAGAGTGTCGATGAGATAGTTCCTATTGCATTCAGAGAGGCTGAGCAGAGTTCAGAGGCTGATTTGTGGCAGGAAGCTATACGGGAGGAGATGAAATCTTTTCATAAGAACGACACATGGGAGCTTGTTGAGCTTCCAATGGGGCGGAAGGCTATTGGTTGCAAATAAGTGTATACAAAAAAAGAGGGCATTGAAGGCACTCCGAGGAGGTTCAAAGCTAGGTTAGTAGCGAAGGGCTATGCACAAGAAGAATACATTAATTACAATGAGGTCTTTTCTTCGGTGGTGAAGCACTCTTCAATTCGGATCTTGCTAGCTTTAGTAGCACAATATGATTTAGAATTTGATCAACTGGATGTGAAAACGATATTTCTTCATGGTAATCTTGATGAGGAAATCTATATGACTTAGCCATTGGGGTCTCGAGCTGCAATGAAGGATAAATTGGTTTGTAGGCTAAAGAAATCGCTATACGAATTAAAGCAATCTCCGCGACAGTGGTATAAGCGATTCGATGGGTTTATGCTTGGTCATTTGTACATTAGGAACCAGTTTGATTCTTACGTGTACTATCGCAAGTTGCGAGAAGGTGCGTACATTTATTTGTTACTTTATGTCAATGACATGTTGGTTGCTTCTATTTCCAGATCCACTATAGATGAGTTGAAGATACAACTTTCAAAAGAGTTCGAAATGAATGATTTGGGTGAAGCGAAGCACATTTTGGGGATGGAGATCGGTAGAGATAGAGATATGGGTAGAATTTGTTTGACACATGTAGCTTATTTGATAATCCACACCGTGTCCCATAACGCCGATTGCGACACAAGCCACACCTCGACGAAATCCAACATCACGATCAAAGAACAGCGGTATACGATTTCCAGAAAATATTTAGTAAGAACGGTCCATGACGTTAAATGTGCGTCCGAAGAATGTCACTTTTTGGATCAGTGCATGAATTCTGAAATTTAATGATCTAAAAAGCTGATATTTATTTAGTATGCATTTAATATCATGAATCCGGATACATTTGATTTGATGGTTGGATTTCAACTCTTGAAGAAGTCAAAACACGGTTAGTTATCACAAGTGTAATTCTCTGGTTAGGACTCCAACTAACTTTTAGAAGAGCCACTCGTTCATATCATTTCAAAGGAGATCCACGTTAAAAATTGATCCGAGTCAAGTTGACCCAAGGCATGGAGAATCCGCCACACGGTTGGATAATTACCGTACCAGAGGCCAAACTCGACGAAGGAGAAGAAGCCCAAAAAGGGCCAGATTGGTCCAGTCCCGGCATTGACATCCTCGAGTCGATCCTCCGTCGCCTCGGCCCCATCGAAAACCTCAAGTTCGCCGGCGTTTGTCGCCAATGGCGATCCCTACGCTTCGCCAGTCGCCACAACGCTCAACACTGTCCCCAATTCCCTCTCCTGATGCATCCCCCTCTCTCCTTCAGCCACCGCCGCCGCTTCCTCAGCCCCGTCAACAACCTCCGATACAAATTCTCCCTCTCCGAGCTCTTCGCCGAGACTTGCCTCGGCTCCTCAGGGAGCTGGCTCGTAATGCGAGGCCGAAGCCTGCATCTCTTCAACCCCTTCACTCTCAAAAACATAAAACTCCCCTATATTGAAGAAGACCCCTTGGAGCAAGCATTCAGCTACAAAGTGCCGTTAGTAGCATTATCAAACCCGAACACCGTCGAATTCGCCGCTGTGATATTCTACCCTCACACTCTCTACTGTCTCCGACACGGCGGCTGCAAATGGACATCAATCGGATTCCACAACGGTCAGGGGAGGATAATCCAGGCCGCGGCGGTCGGAGGCAAATTCTACGCCCTGACGAGCCGAGGACGGCTCGCACACATCGATCTGAATCGCAACCCGGTCCTCATTCGGATGGACCAAGCCGGGACCATCGCGTTCGACGAGGCCAACGAACACGCGTATCTCGTCGAGTGCGACGCGAAACTCGTGACAATTATCGCCAGATGCCACCGTCACAGTCGCAGTGTGTCCTCACTCAGAGCCCTGGTTCTTGATCCGATCACATGGACGTGGACCGACGCAGGGAATTCACTCGACGGGAGAGTGTTTTTCCTCGGACAAAGAGGGTCTATGTCCATGTCGACCGGGGCTTCTGGGGTTTGCGTCTACACCGCAGGCGACGATTCGTTCGGGTCGTTCGAGATCGACGAAGAGGGAGGGAGAGGGAGATTGTGTTGCGTTCACCATAGCGGGTCGACGGGGGTATGGGTGATGCCGGAGCTTTTGTTCAGAGATAGGAAGCAGAGGTGGTGGCTTGGGCTCTATGCTGTGATTAGTGAGAGGGCGATATTGGGCTTGATAATGGGCTTGGTAGTGTTCGAGATGGTGTTGTTGCTATCGCCGAGGAATTTTATTCGGGTGCTGCCTCCGTTCGTGATGCTTGTGGTCGAGAATGTGCTCGTCTGGGGGCCGGTTTGGATTTCGGTTTGTATAGCTTGTAATTGTGTTTGTAGGACCATTGGTAGGTAGAAGCGTGAGCGTTGCTACAACGATGAACAATTCTCGGTACTTGGGTGAAATCAAAATTCTCTCGCCTCGAGTCACAATTGTACAATCCTAGATTATATTTAGGGAAAAATGCTTCCCGCCCCCAAAAGCTAAGAAAACGTGCTTCCCACCCCCAAGACTTGGTCAATGGGTGTTTTACCCCCAAAATAAAGATTCTGTTCTCTGAGCCCCCAAAACACAAAACCCAAGAGATTAAAATATGTGAAGACCATAATACCCTTCTCTCTCTCTTTCTTTTTTTTATTAAAATATGATGATGATTATTTTATTATTTTCGTTTTCTCTCTCTTTTTATCATAATGTACTAAGATGATAGTTGAAATGATTGATGATGATTATTTTATTATTTAAATTGTGTCCAGGTCCCAAAAGTGGGAACTTCATGTGACAAGGCTCCTCGTATTTCGGCCCATGTGTATTAGCCCCAAATTCTCACAGTATTTGTTATGGGACCCCTAACTACTCTTTTTCAGAAAAACAAAGGCGGAAGTTACGCTCTTGCCCTTCTGATGGGACTGAACTCGGTTAACGCGCCCGATCCTTATTCAAGTACTCTCTCTCTCTCTCTCTCTCTCTCTCTCTCTCTCTCTCTCTCTCTTCCACCTCTTCGTTTTCTCAGAAACTCGACCGATTTTTGTCCAATTTCTCACCGGCGTTCAACAGTTTTAGGGTTTTCGCCTGAATCATGTCGTCCAGGGAAGGATCATTTTCCCATTTGGAGTTCGTCCACCGACGCGCGTCGAAGGGCGAAGACGTATCGTCTGGGCTTGAAAGCGCGGAGGAGGCGACGCAAACCCTAATGGAGATGCAAAAGGAGGCGATAGCACGTCGAGACAGCAAAAGACGACCCTCGACGGCCGAGCGTACCATCCAACCCTCCCCCGAAAAACAGTATGTTCTATGTTATCGAGAATCTGGGAAATCGACCTAATTTTGTCTAAATTCAGTTCATCTCAAATTCGAATTGTTTTTACAGGGACAATGTTGCACCTACAGGTGCGGCCGAGTCACGAAGGCTGACCGCCAATCTTGGGGCCTATTGGAAGTTCATGAAGAAAATAGCCCCTAAGATCAATCAGTATCATAGGGATGCCTACCGCGGTTCTGTGTTTGAGCACTATATTGTATTCGGTGCTCCTGCTCCCGATCTGCCCACTCTGGAATTGCTGCTGCGCTATTATGACGGAGACAAGAGCACATTTTCCATACCGGATTCAAATAGCGGGGCTGTTAGAAAGGTAAAATTTGATCTGCAATGGGTCCACAACCACACTCATTTTCCTATTCATGGTGAAGTTGTATGTAACAATCGGGACTCAAACAGCAGAATATGGATGAAATACTTTGCAAATCTTTACATTTCTGAAGAAGGCAAGAGGTTGAATTAACCAGAAACCTCCCAGCGCAAACACCTCGAAGGGCATCTGGAACGGTTAGTGGAATCAACAGAAACGGGGGATATCCAGGAATTTGTTTTGCTACAAATCTTGTACCAATGCTCTATGATATGGAGCCCCAGAGCAGGGGAAGGTATCCCTAGACCCGTATTCAGATATCTGGATAGCATTGAGAGGGTCAAGTCTGTTGCATGGGCCCGGTTCTTTTATGATGAAATTATCAGGGGCATTGGTGTTGCGCTGGAGGGAAAGAAGGAGCGAAAGAAGGCATATGTCCCAGGTTGCATGACACTACTATGTGTAAGTTTCTTAATTTTACCTATATTATTTCATTCTAGTTCTGTCTTATTCCTAGCTTGTTGTAAATTAGGTTATGTTATTTCTATCTTATTTTATGTTAGTTCTACTATACAACACGTTATTTATATTGTACAACATGTTATTCTACAACATGTTAGTTCTATTGACTGTTTTGTTAGTTCTATTGACTGTTTTGTTAGTTCTAAGTGACTGTTTTGTTAGTTCTATTGACTGTTTTGTTAGTTCTATTGACTGTTT
>BQKN01064938.1:212674-239244 GCA_022839385.1 Asparagus kiusianus | reverse complement strand
TAATGGATAACTAAATAGTTATTGCTCATGATGGGAAAAAAGGGGGGGAAATTTCCCTCCATTTCTTCCATCTTATCGTATTAAAGAGGAGTGTCTACTGTTAAGGGACGGCGCCTCGTCTGGGGAAGAAGGAGAAGGGCAGTATCGCCTTTTTTGAAAAAATACAATATGCTTTTATACAACGCTGACGTGGAGGGGGCTTAAAACATTAGTCTTGACTTTTTGGGGTTAATACACATGGGCCGAAATACGAGGGGCCTTGTCACATGAAGTTCCCACTTTTGGGGCCTAGACACAATTTTCCCATATTTTATTATTTTTGTTGTTTGTATTGGAAGATTGTTAAAGTTACGGGTTAATTATTAAGGTTACGAGTTAATTGTTAATATTACGAGTCAATTATTAAGGTTATGAATCCCCTCTCTCTCTCTATCATGATGTTACTTTGATGATATTGAAATGATTGAAGAGGATTATTATTTTATTATTTTTGTTTTTTATTCTTTTCGTATTTTTAGAATATTCGTTTGTTAAGGATAATGGTTGGTTGTAAAGGTTATGCATTGATTGTTAAGGTTACGGGTTGGTTGTTAAGGTTACATGTTTGTTGTTAAGGTTAGGGTTTGTTGTGTATATTACGGATTTGTTGTTAAGGTTACGGGTTTAATTGTTAAGGTTACAGGTTTAATTGTTAAGGTTACGTGTTTAAATGTTTAATTGTTAAGCTTACAGGTTTAATTGTTACGGTTACAGTTTAATTGTTAAGGTTACGGTTTAATTGTTAATGTTACGGGTTTAATTATTACGGTTACATGTTTAATTATTACGGTTATGGGTTTAATTATTAAGGTTACGTGTTTAATTGTTAAGGTTACGGGTTTAATTGTTAAGGTTACGAGTTTAATTGTTAAGGTTACGGGTCAATTGTTAAGGTTATGGATCCCTTCTCTCTCTCTCTCTCTCTCTCTCTCTCTCTCTCTCTTAACCTTAACAATTAAACACGTAACCTTAATAATTAAACTGTAATCTTAACAATTAAACCGGTAACCTTAACAATTAAACTCGTAACCTTAACAATTAAACCTGTAACCTTAACAATTAAACCGTAACATTAACAATTAAACCGTAACCTTAACAGTTAAACCCGTAACCTTAACAATTAAAACCGTAACCTTAACAATTAAACACGTAACCGTAACAATTAAACCCGTAACCTTAACAATTAAACCGTAACCGTAACAATTAAACCCGTAACCTTGACAATTAAACACGTAACCTTAATAATTAAACCCGTAACCTTAACAATTAAACCCGTAACTTTAAAAACAAATCCGTAACCTACACAACAAACCCATAACCTTAACAACAAACCCGTAACCTTAACAACCAACCCGTAACCTTAACAAACAATGCATAACCTTTACAACCAACCATTATCCTTAACAACAAATATTCTAAAAATACAAAAAGAATAAAAAATAAAAATAATAAAATAATAATCCTCTTCAATCATTTCAATATCATCAAAGTAACATAATGATAGAGAGAGAGAGATAGATAGAGATAGAGAGAGAGAGAGAGAGGGAGAGAGGGAGAGAGAGAGGTGTAGGCATCGGAAATTGCCTATAGGTCTCCACGAATAGCTCAGTGTTAAGGAACGATAATGAACGTCACTATCTAGTTCACAGGAGTTCGATTGATGTCGGTAAATGCTTGAAGTGAATCGACGAACTACGTGAGCTGACAGAATTTCGGAATAACGAAGGCACAGGCTAATCGAGAGCCCCGCGATGTTTACAAAAAGAACAACGCCCTTCGTGTCTTGTTCATTCTACAGATAATCCAACCATTGGAGCTGATGGAACTCTTCGTTAGACTTCCAACGCATCTGGAATCACTCAAATCCGAATTCAGACGAAGAAATTACAGCGAAAACGGTCACACGGGCATTGAAAACGTCTCAAAGCTGAACTGAGGCACCTACGGTGTCTCGGCCAAGCCGAGACACCCCAAGGGTGTCTCGGCTAAGCCCAGACACCCCAAGGGTGTCTCGGATTTTGGGAGACATCCCAAGGGTGTCTCGGATTTTGGGAGACACCCCAAGGGTGTCTCGGATTTTGGGAGACACCCCAGGGTGTCTCCAAGGCGGATTTGGGCCCTTTAAGTGGTTTTAACCGCTCCGCAACCCCTCAAGCCTATAAATACAAGCCTTAGGCCTCATTTTTTCAGATCTGGAGTTTTGGTGCCTCGGCGAAGCCCTGCCGGATTGAAGACTTAAAAGTACACGAATTTCAGAGAGGAGGAGGAGAGATCGGATCTAGCACTTCAACGCAAGAGAGTTCTTCGTTAGATCTACATCACCCGCATCCAATCCTTAGTATTATCCCGTTGTGATAATTCTAAGAAGAGCAAATATCTCGCTTTTATTGAGATAGGCGCTTCTGTTTCTAGATCTCCTCGCGGATCGACGAAGCTCTGCCTAATTTTTTAGCAATCAGATCTGATCGACGGTGGTCCACGGATAAACCCCGGCACAGGCAAAGACACCCACGCAAGCAGCGGGCGATAAACACTCGTTACGTTTGTTTGAAGAAAATTGTAATCTTTTTATTTTCATTGTGTAAAAGTCTTATAAAAAGACTGATTTTTGTTTTCATTGTAAACGTCTGAAGTTTGTAATGAATCCCGCAATGAAACAAACAATTTTCACCACAAACAAGCTGGCGACCACAGTGGGAGCCAACAGCCTCGCTGCCGAGGCTGTCGTGCCGCAGCCGACGATCAAGATCCCGGTGCTCGAAGAGGTCGAATACGAATTCGACCAGCAAAGATTCGAGGAATATATTTCCTCCCCCTCCTCCAGATCTGCTCCTCCTCATAAGCGCAGGGAGATCTCCTCCTCCCATAAGATCCGCCGGTCTCCAGATCTGAAGATCCAAGAAGTCGATCTCCTCTTCGTCGCTGCTACAGTTGCACCTTGCAACGATCCGCCGGCCAGATTTGCAGATCTGAACTCCTTCATGATCAAGGAGTCGACTGCCGAAGGCGCGCCAACTCTATCAAAGAGAGTACGTCAAAGGAAACGCCAACGCCTCGCGCACCAATTCGCCAAGGCTTTGGATCAGGTGGATGGACTCCGTTACCAAGTAGATCTGGAGTTCAGAAAGCGCCAAGTGGCTAATCTATCGCCACGACCAGCATCGAGGTCCTCCTCCCGACCTCCCATTAATGAACGGGTTCGTGTCAAACGAACCCGCTCTACTCTCGAGGAGCGAATCCAGAAGCGCCGCGCCTTGCTTGCGCATGCTCGGACCCTTGTGCGAAAAGCACAGGAAATGCAAAAGGACGAGGCAGTTAAGAGATCGCCGAGATCCAAACAAGTTTGGATGCCAAAGGCCAAATCAGCGCCTAAGGCAAAAGCAAGCGACGTTGCTCTCCGGCCTTCGTCAACTCCAGATCCTACTCCCGCGCCTCCGGTGAAGCCCTACGACAGCGTGGATCTCCCCAAGTCTAGAATCTCATTAAAAGATCATATTGGCTCTCTACCCGAGGATCGAGGAAAAGCGCTCGTTAAGGAAAGCTTGAGACCATTGAAGGAGCTTCGAGCAAACACCCAGACTGGGGGTCGTACGCGACCTCCTAACAAATTAATTTCTACAACGGCCCGCTTGGGGGTGTGTGCAGAAAACCAGGAGCCCGTTAAGGTTTCAACCTCACAAAGGTGTGATTCCAAGCGTGTGACTCTTGTAGACGCCAACAAGGCGATGTTTACTCAGATGAAAACAAGACAGACAGAAGAATGCGTTATACCTGAGAATTCATGTAAACAGCCGATAGGTTGCTCTGACTGCAACGTCGATGAGTTGTACTATCGGGCTGGGGGTACGAATAAATTTCGAAAGAGAAGTACCCGGGAAGCAGACTCTCACTGTCCGTGTAGCAAATTTATCAGGGTAGTATTATCAGTGTGTAGCTGCCCCAAGACCGCTCTACAGAGGGTCTCGGTATTTGAGAGGATCTCCACTGAAGCATCAAAGCCCAAATCAAGACGTTTTCGCAAAAGACGATCGGTTGTTCGAGATGATGAATTCCCAGAAGTTACCATCAACATGGTCAATAAAGGAAAATCTCCGATTGTTTCAAGTGGTTCCAACCCGAATTTCTCTCCAGGAAGAAGAGTCAATTCGGGAATAACCCAACGAATATCTCAGCTTCAGCTAGAAGCCATCGGAAATAACGATTACCCAGAGATCTACGAAGGAATCCATTCCGATGATGAACTCTCGGATTCTTATTCCGCACTCGCCTCCGACGATACAACGTCTAGCATAGGACAAGCTCAGGAAGTATTCATGATCAACACCGAGCAAATAACCAAAATCATTGAGGATGCTCTAGCCAAGCAGAAAGAAACATTCAAAATCGAAATGGAAATGGCTATGCAGGAGATGAGACAAATGCATGACCAACAAATCCGAGCTTTGTCCAGCCGTCGCACACAGAACGCCGCAGTTGACAGTGATCCAGAAGTGGACGAAATCATTATGGCCGACGTACCTCCCAAAAATACTGGTTGTGGTTTAAATGCACACCCTACAGATAACAATACTGGGGGTGGTCCCACCAAAGATGACAATGCTGGGGGTGGCCCCGTTATTCCTCTCGAAAATTACCCAAAACAGGATATAGATGAGGACGAAAAGATGAAGGATCTCGAGAGCAAAATTAACGCTTTAATGTCTGCTCAAGAGGTAAAGAAGACCGGCATTCCGTGTCCTTACCCGAAAGAGTGGGACTCGATCCCGTATCCGATGAAGTTCAACCTGATCAACCTCACGCCGTTCAACGGGTAGGGCTCGCCCACTCAGCATCTAATCTACTTCAAGTCCCATTTGGGCACGATCTCCGACATGAAGCCTTGATGGTTCGGTCATTCGTCGGCACCCTTCGCGGGCCTGCCTTCGATTGGTATCGGCGTCTTAAATTTGGAAGCATCAACAGCTGGGAGGACCTGGAAAGCATGTTCCTCACTCATTTCTTCGATGATGATGCTGAAGTGTCGATCAGGACACTCTTCGATGAGAAACAAAAAGACGAAGAGTCGGTGGATACCTTCATCAAACGCTTCCGCAATCAGGCAATGAACTGCAAGGATCCCATCACGGAGGAATTCATCTTGCAGACTTGTCATAACAATTTGTCCATTAACATCTTGGACGTTATGGGAGTAGAGCCGCTCAATACCTGGAAAGAGTTGAAGGTGCGTGGAGAGCAGGCCGAACGCTTCCTCAGAAGGAGGAAGGTCGAAAGAAGCCAACCGATGGCTAACCTTCTGAACCCGAGTCTCATTTCCCATGATGAAGGGAAGGCACCTACAACAGCTGTTGATGTTAATCAGACGTCGCAACAGCAGCCCCGAAGACAGCAGAAGACTTCGGATCAGAGGCTCCAAAAAGAGTACTCATTCAAGGACGAAGACGTTCCAGCCATCTTCGAGATCCTTCTCGAAAACAATAAGATCAAGCTGCCACCCATCACGAATCAAGAGGAAGCTGACAATACTGCAGATCCGAAGTACTGCGCGTACCACAGGAGGATCCTTCATCCCACCAAGGCTTGCTTGACTTTAAAGAATAGCATCCAGACCTTGGTTGAAGCCGGCGTCATAACGCTAGGATAAGCCAAATGAGAATGGCAAGACTCCGATAAGTATAAGAGTATAAACTACTTCTCAACACTCCGACAAGTATACGAGTATAAACTGCTTCTTAATACTCCAATAGGTATATGAGTCTAAACTGTTTCCTACCGTTGATGGGAAGTTCCTGGAGAATGTTACGCTAATATTCTTAAGGATAACCCGGTCATGTAACGGAGTACAAAGTCAGACCCAGGTCCAAGAAGGAAGTTGGGGGTAGATGATTCGTGTAATGGGAAGCTCCCGGAAGAATACTATATGTAATTTTCTTAGGGATAACCCGATCATTACGAACAAAGTAATAAACACTAAACCCTCACTGTGATTTGTATGAGTCAACCCTCCCGTTGTGATTTGTACTCCCCCTCTTACTGTTTACCTGGTCAAACCTTCCTATAGTTAGGGCCACAATCAAAGTCCCCTCTCGATTCCTTCCATGAACAAGAGGTCCATTTTTAAATTGAACGATCAAGCCTATAAAAGGTAAGATCGTCTCAAAAACCCCCACTTCCACTGCTTCCTTGGTCAAACCTATAAAAGTTAGGGTCAAATCCAGAATCCCCTCTCGATTCCTTCCACGAACGAGAGGTCCACTTTCAAATCGAGTGATCAAACCTTCCTACAGTTAGGGTCATCTCAAACCCCCGTTTGGTCAAACCTTCCTACAGTTAGGACCAAAACCACAATTCACTCTCGATAAATGAGAAATTTATCTTTAGTTTGATAATCAAACCTTCCGACAGTTAGGGTTATCCGAATCTTTTTGATTCTCGGAGTGGAGATCCCACTCCTAGTTTCACCTTTCTGGATTCTGGGGGTGGAGATCCCACCTCGAGTCTCCTTTCCAACTAAAGATAGAATATAAAATTGTTCTCTTCAGGTGCCGGGAGATAGAATATAAAATTCTTCCTCTTCCATTTTCCAGTCCGTCTTTACTTTGAGAAAAGACACAATTCCTAACTTCCAATCTGTGCACTTTGTGCACGGGGAATTTTATCTCAACTCCTAAATAGAGATAAGTCTACGCCTAACACGCGTTGCCGGTTTAGTCTTTCACCGATTGAAAAAGACACCAGAGTATAATTCTGGGGACTTTCATCCCGAATCCTAAGTAGGGATGAGTCAACGCCTAATACGCGTTGCCGGATGCCATATTCCCGTAAGAAATGGCGAAGTCTATGTATTCAAAATCATGGCATTAAGTCTAAGAGAAGAAATTCTCTTAGCACAACGTTACATGTGAGACGGGTTTTAATAATTCACATGCTAGCCCGATTCAAACGGTAATCGGTAAAGGCACGTCAAACCCGTTGAAGGCTGGAGGTTTGCCAAAAATCCCAAAGTCTATGTCTAACACGCATTGCCGGTTAGTCTTTGACCGTAAAAAGGACAAAAGACCACATATTCAATATTATGGCAGGTTGTTATTAATAACACCATAATCCGTGCCTCACACGCACGGGAAATTTTATCCCGAAGCCTAAGCAGGGATAAGTCAACGCCTAACACGCGTTGCCGGTTTAGTCTTTTACCGATTGAAGAAGACACCAGAATCCGAGTCTAGGGATTTTTATCCTGAATCCTAAGTAAGGATAAGTCAGTGCCTAACACGCGTTGCCGGGTAGTCTATTCCCGTGAGAAAGACGAAGTCTACGTATTCAATGTCGTAGCACTAAAAGAGTTAACTCTTTTAGCACAACGTTATGTGCAGAACGGATCTAAACAATCTGCATGCTAGCCCGACTCAAACGGTAGTCGGTAAAGGCTCATCAAACCCGTTGATGGCTGAGAATTTGCCAAAAATTCTATAAATGCGAGTTATTGACGCATCAGCTCCACTAGTTGGTCTCGTGACTTGAGCATCCAACAAATTCAGGATAAGATCCACACATGCAGATGAATCAGCTTTAACAGTTGGTCCTGCAGCCCTAACATTTGGGACCGCCATGCTCCAATACCTTAAGAGATTAAACTCCAGAAAACGTATGAGTATAAACTGTGTTAACATTCAACGTTCGAAACCCTAGGGTCAACGCCGGTCAATGCGTAACCCTAGGTCAACGCCAGTCAACGCGTTGCGACAAAAAGTCAACATTCAACGTTCGAAAACCTAGAGTCAACACCGGTCAATGCGTAACCCTAGGTCAACGCCAGTCAACGCGTTGCGACAAAAAGTCAACATTCGACGTTCGAAACCCTAGGGTCAACGCCGGTCAACGCGTAACCCTAGGTCAACGCCAGTCAACGCGTTGCGATAAAAAGTCAACATACGGTGATCTGAAACCCTAAGTCAGCACAATGTGATAGAGATAGTCAGTTCAAAGTTAACTCAATGACACAAGCCAAACTCAACTCACTGGTGGTAGACTCGAGACTCCGATGACGGCCAAGCGATAAACGCAGCGCTGGGAGAATTTCGGCTATTTGTCAAAGCAATGAATAGACCGTAAATCGAAGGAGCCAAGAGTTGAAGCTAACTACAGGTCCTTTACGCCGACTGAAGGCTGGATCAATCACATCCAAAGTATTCCAGCCTCTTCTATAAAAGAAACGAGTCTGGAACGCTTTGGATGGGGTATCTGTAGGCATCGGAAATTGCCTATAGGTCTCCACGAACAGCTCAGTGTTAAGGAACGACAATGAACGTCACTATCTGGTTCACAGGAGTTCGATTGACGTTGGTAAACGCTTGAAGTGAATCGACGAACTATGTGAGCTGATAGAATTTCGGAATAACGAAGGCACAGGCTAATCGAGAGCCCTGCGATGTTTACAAAAAGAACAACGCCCTTCGTGTCTTATTCATTCTACAGATAATCCAACCATTAGAGCTGATGGAACTCTTCATCAGACTTCCAATGCATCTGGAATCACTCAAATCCGAATTCAGACGAAGAAATTACAGCGAAAACGGTCACACGGGCATTGAAAACGTCTCAAAGCTGAACTGAGGCACCTACGGTGTCTCGGCCAAGCCGAGACACCCCAAGGGTGTCTCGGCTTGGCCGATACACCCCAAACCAAGACACCCCAAACCGAGACACCCCAAGGGTGTCTCGGATTTTAGGAGACACCCCAAGGGTGTCTCGGATTTTGAGAGACACCCCAAGGTGTCTCCAAGGCGGATTTGGGTCCTTTAAGTGGTTTTAACTGCTCCGCAACCCCTCAAGCCTATAAATACAAGCCTTAGGCCTCATTTTTTCAGATCTGGAGTTTTGGTGCCTCGGCGAAGCCCTGCCGGATTGAAGACTTAAAAGTACACGAATTTCAGAGAGGAGGAGGAGAGATCGGATCTAGCACTTCAACGCAAGAGAGTTCTTCGTCAGATCTACATCACCCGCATCCAATCCTTAGTATTATCCCGTTGTGATAATTCTAAGAAGAGCAAATATCTCGCTTTTATCGAGATAGGCGCTTCTGTTTCTAGATCTCCTCGCGGATCGACGAAGCTCTGCCCAATTTTTCAGCAATCAGATCTGATCGACGGTGGTCCACGGATAAACCCCGGCACAGGCAAAGACACCCACACAAGCAGCGGGCGATAAACACTCGTTGCGTTTGTTTGAAGAGAATTGTAATCTTTTTATTTTCATTGTGTAAAAGTCTTATAAAAAGACTGATTTTTGTTTTCGTTGTAAACGTCTGAAGTTTGTAATGAATCCCGCAATGAAACAAGCAATTTTCACCGCAAACAAGAGGATTCATAAGCTTAACAATTGATCCGTAACATTAACAATTAACTCGTAACATTAACAATTAACCCGTAACTTTAACAATCTCCCAATACAAACAACGAAAATAATAAAAAACGAAAATAATAAAATAATCATCATCAATCATTTCAAATATCATCTTAGTACATTATGATAAAGAGAGAGAGAGAGAAAATAAAAATAAGAAAATAATCCTCATTATATTTTAATAAAAAAGAAAGAGAGAGAGAAGGGTATTATGATCTTCACATATTTTAATCTCTTGTGTTTTGTGTTTTGGGGGCTCAGAGAACAGAATCTTTATTTTTAGGAGTAAAACACCCATTGACCAAGCCTTGGGGGTGGAAAACACGTTTTCTTAGCTTTTGAGGACTGGAAGCATTTTTCCCTTATATTTATATTTATCACTTTCTTATATATCGATGGAGGACTTCGTTGCCTCTGTGACGCGAAGTAAGAGGAACTCAGGTGAAATCAAATTTCTCTTGCCTCGCGTCATAACTATACGATTTCGGAATATAATTAATTGTCATTTTTTTTAACGACGGAGGACTTCGTTGCCTCGTGACAAGTAAGGGATTTTATCTGATTAGCTATAAACGAGAAGTGACTATGGCCTTATATTTATTTGTGGTTAGTGGTTACCTCTGTTTGTACGTAGTGCTACTTGTATATTTTCAGTTGTTTCATTAGATTCTTAAATGAATGAAACAATGGATTCATTCCAACTTTTATAGTGTTAAACAAAAAAAGAAGGATCTGTTGGATAGTCTTTTAGAATGGGAAGTGTTAAGAGGAAAGAAGAGACTTGGATTGTTAGACGAGCTCGAATATGGCGTTTCCGACCCCCGCGTTTCAGCGCTCCGACGTCCGCGTCCAAGCGGGCGCTCCCACGATCGCGACTGGGCGATGCCGACCTCCACGTTTTGACGTCCGACGCTCGCGCCTTGGCCTCCGACCTTCGCGTCCAGCTTGTGCGCTGGTGACAGGCTGTCGCCAGCCTGTCGTGATCCCCTATAAAAGCAAACCCCGATCCCTAGGGTTCGATGCTTTTTCTCCCCCGACTTTTCTCTGGCGGCGGATCCTTTTAATGCAGCAGCGTTCATCTTCTCAAATCGCAGCAGCGATTTTGCCTTTTTTATCTCCAGCTCTCAACAGTGTTTGAGGGGAGATTTAAAAAGAGAGAGAAAAGAGAAGAGGGGATTTATTGTGGGTATTAACACTGTAGCTACAGTGTTCATTTGAGAAATCTCAGTTTTGGGATTTGCTCTTGATTTGTAATTTCTTGTTTGATTAATAAGAAATTATCTGTGTGGCTCCCGAGGACGTAAGCAGTTGCCGAACCTCGTAAATCTTGTGTACTTTTCTCTATTCTACGTTTCTGTTGCATTAGGGATTTCGGTGTTAAATTCCCAACAACTGGTATCAGAGCGTGAAACGATCTAGAGGAAGTCAGATTCAAGTGGGAGCCATGGCCGCAGATGAAGGAAAAGTGAGACTTGAGAAGTTTGATGGATCAGATTTCGGATTCTGGAAAATGCAGATAGAGGATTATCTGTATCAGAAAAATCTGTATCAACCTCTCTCGGGGAAGAAGTCGGAGGGTATGAAGGAAGAAGATTGGAATCTTCTGGACAGAAAGTCCCTCGGGGTTATTCGTTTGACGTTAACCCGCAATGTTGCTTTTAACATTGCAAAGGAGAAGACCACGGCGGGTCTTATGGCAGCACTCTCAAATATGTATGAGAAGCCATCAGCCTTAAATAAAGTCCATTTGATGAGGCGGTTGTTCAATCTGCGAATGGCGGAAGGTGCATTGGTAGCACATCATCTCAATGAACTCAACACAGTCACGACCCAATTGAGTTCAGTTGATATTGAGTTTGATGAGGAAGTTCGGGCGTTGATCCTTTTGTCTTCCCTACCAGAGAGTTGGAATGCTACAGTCACAGCTGTGAGTAGCTCGTCGGGAAGCAACAAGTTGAAGTTCAACGACGTTCGTGATCTGGTTCTCAGTGAGGAGATCCGACGGAGAGAGTCGGGTGAAGCTACAACCTCTTCAGTATTGCATACAGAATCAAGAGGTAGAAATTCAACCAGAGAAAATGGATCAGATGATAGGAGATCCAAATCCAGGAATCCCAACAGTTCGAAGGCTATCGAGTGTTGGAAGTGCGGGAAAACCGGGCACTATAAGAATCAGTGCAAGAGTGCACGAGAGGAGTGGGAGGAAAATGCAGATGTGAATGTTGCCTCCACCTCAGGAGGAGATGATGCGTTGATATGCTCTTTGGAGAGCAAGGAGGAGTCTTGGGTGTTGGACTCGGGAGCATCATTTCATGCTACTTCTCAGAAAGAATTCCTCGAGAAGTATATCCCCGAAAACCTTGAAAATGTATATCTTGGTGACGATCAAGCATGTGCCATTATTGGCAAAGGTATAGTGAAGATGCTGAATGGGTCAGTATGGGAGCTGAATGATGTTAGGTATATTCCCGACCTGAAGAGGAACTTAATCTCAGTAAGCCAGCTGGCTAGTGAAGGCTACACGACGACTTTCCATGGTGATGATTGGAGGATTTCGAAAGGCGCAATGATGATAGCCAAAGGCAGGAAGACTGGTACCCTGTATATGACAGCGGGTGCACGTTGTTCGATCTCAGTTGTGGTAGGCAATGAGACTTCAAAGTTGTGGCACCAGAGACTCGGTCATATGAGTGAAAAGGAGATGAAGATTATGCACACAAAGAGAAAACTCCCAGGTTTACAATCAGTAGAGATTGATGTGTGTAAAGAATGCATACTTGGAAAGCAGAAGAGAGTTAGCTTTCAGACAAGTGGCAGAGCCCCCAGGAAGCAGAAGCTAGAGCTTGTTCACTCAAATGTTTGGGGACCAACAACCACCACGTCGATTGGTGGGAAACACTACTTCGTGACTTTTATTGATGATCACTCTCGGAAAGTGTGGGTCTACTTTCTAAAGAAAAAGTCAGAAGTGTTTGAGGCTTTCAGAAGATGGAAAGCCATGGTCGAGAATGAGACCGGTTTGAGGGTAAAGAAACTCAGAACAGACAATGGTGGTGAGTATGAAGACACCAGATTCAAGAAGTTCTGCTATGAGCATGGTATTAGAATAGAGAGGACTGTGCCCGGCACGCCTCAGCACAATGGTGTGGCTGAGCGCATGAATAGAACATTGACAAAGAGAGCCAAAAGCATCCGTATACAGTCAGGTCTACCGAAGCAGTTCTAGGCAGAAGCAGTCAACACAGCAGCTTACTTGATCAACCGAGGTTCATCGGTTCCATTGGAGCACAGAATACCAGAGGAGGTATGGTGCGGAAAGGAGGTAACCCTCTCACATCTCAGAGTTTTCGGTTGTGTAGCTTATGTGCATATTAGTGATCAAGGCAGGAATGAGCCTGATCCCAAGTCCAAGAAATACACATTCATCGGGTATGGTGAAGACGAGTTTGGCTACCGCATTTGGAACAACGAAAAGAAGAAGGTGATCAGGTGCAGAGATGTGACATTCAACGAGAAGGTGATGTACAAGGACATGCACAAGACAGATGATGGTGACTCAGAGAGCGAGTCAACATTTGTAGATGCAGATGATGTTCCGGATAACCTCTCGGGACAACCCAATGCAGAAGGTCCTCAGCCAGAAGAGACTGTTGGACAGAATGGTGCGCAGAAGCCCGATGCACCAGCTCTGATATTAAGGAGAAGTACTCGTCCTCCTGTGCCTAACAGCAAATGCATAAATTATATGTTGCTGACAGATGGAGGGGAGTCTAAAAGCTTTGATGAAGCTTGTCAGAGTGGAGATGCGAGCAAGTGGGAGTCTACTGTGAAAGAAGAGAAGAAATCTCTGATCTCCAACCAGTCATAGGGACTAGCTAAGTTTCTCATGGGGAAGAAGGCACGTCACAACAAGTTGGTGTATCGAGTAAAAAAAGAGCAGAATTGTTCCAGAAGATACAGAGCCCGACAAGTTGTCAAAGGATTTCAACAGAATATCCAAGGAAGAAAGAATCCAGCGGATATGTTGACAAAGGCAGCGACCTTTCAGAAACTGGAGTTGTGCGCAACTTCAGTTAGCCTTCATGCATAGATGATGAGGGCAGAGCCACACAAGGGAGAGGTGCTTGATGAGATAGCCTGTTGACGTCGGTTTGATCTCCAAGTGGGAGATTGTTGGAATGAGGTGTAGATCAAACCTCAATTCTGATGAGGAGCTTTGGTGAAGCTCCGACGAGCTCGAGGATGGCGCAGATGAGCGTGGGTGTCGACGGTGAACTCTATGCTCAATTCGAGATGGAGCTCGAGCAGGCGAGCTCGAATATGGCGTTTTCGACCCCCGCGTTTTAGCGCTCCGACGTCCGCGTCCAAGCAGGTGCTCCCACGATCGCGACTGGGCGATGCCGACCTCCACGTTTTGACGTCCGACGCTCGCGTCTTGGCCTCCGACCTTCGCGTCCAGCTTGTGCGCTGGTGACAGGCTGTCGCCAGCCTGTCGTGATCCCCTATAAAAGCAAACCCCGATCCCTAGGGTTCGATGCTTTTTCTCCCCCGACTTTTCTCTGGCGGCAGATCCTTTTAACACAGCAGCATTCATCTTCTCAAATCGCAGCAGCGATTTTGCCTTTTTATCTCCAGCTCTCAACAGTGTTTGAGGGGAGATTTAAGAAGAGAGATAAAAGAGAAGAGGGGATTTATTGTGGGTATTAACACTGTAGCTACAGTGTTCATTTGAGAAATCTTAGTTTTGGAATTTGCTCTTGATTTGTAATTTCTTGTTTGATTAATAAGAAATTATCTGTGTGGCTCCCGAGGACATAGGCAGTTGCCGAACCTCGTAAATCTTGTGTATTTTTCTCTATTCTGTGTTTCTGTTGCATTAGGGATTTCGGCGTTAAATTCCCAACAACGATGATGAATTGATTAAGAAAAATGATATTTCCATTCAACTGAATGAGATTTTGATACAAGAGGAGCAAATGTGGAAGCAAAGATCCAAAGCACATTGGCTAAAAGAAGGGGACAATAACACTGCATATTTTCATAAAATTGCTAATGGTAGAAAAAGGAATAATTTGATTACTTCAGTTTCTGTTGATAATATGGTGGTGAGTTCTGAAGAAGGTATAGCTCAATTTTTTTCAAGTCACTATGAAAAGATTTTTGGACAAAAAGAGCCTTAAGATGTCATATTGAGTGGAATAGACTTTTTCCTATGGTTGATTGGGGTCCTAATGATATTGAAACACCTTTTACTGAAGAGGAAGTTTATAAAGCAGTGTTCGATATGAATGGGGATAAATCCCATGGTCCAGATGGATTTCCTGTTTTATTTTTCTAAGTTTTTTAGGATACGGTGAAAGTAGATGTTATGAAGTTGTTTGAGGAGTTTTATGAGGGAAAGTTGGAGATCAATAGGCTCAACTATGCTCATATTGTGCTTATTCCAAAAAAAAACGAGTCTATCACAGTCAATGACTATAGACCTATCAGTCTTCTAAATGTTATTTTTAAAGTGATTACCAAAGTTTTGACTAATAGATTAAATGCTAAATTGGAATGGCTTATTGATCCTGTCCAATCTGGTTTTATCAAAAATAGGTTTTTACTTGATGGAGTGGCTGCAGCTCAGGAGATTGTTACTGATTGTTTTCAGAATAAAAAAGTGGAGGAATTTTATTAAAATTAGATTTTGTGAAAGCTTATGACATGTTGGATTGTGATTTTATTTTAGAGATGTTGAAGGCTAAAAATTTTGGTGTTAAATGGATAAAATGGATCAACTTATGTTTAAGTGGGGGTATGTCTGCCATTAATGTTAATGGTAAGCCTGGGAGGTGGATTATGTCCAAAAGAGGTGTTTGTCAAGGTGATCCCCTTTCACCTCTTTTTTTTGTCCTTGCAACTGATTCCTTTACTAGAATGTTGAATCTTGTAGTTGATTCTCATCTTATTGAAGGTTTAGGTCCTTCTAATATGGATCACAAAGTTTGCTGCCTACAATATGCAGATGATACTTTAATATTTTGCAAAAATAAAAAAGAACAGCTGACAGTTCTAAAGTTGATTTTAAATTGTTTTGAACTTGCTTCTGGTTTAAAAATAAGTTTTAACAAGAGTTTTCTTATAGCTCTTGAAAATAAAGACTCTTTACAACAAAGCCGCCTCAAAGATTTGTGAAACTAGAATTCGCGGATAACTTTCGGATTACACTAGTTTGTTACTCAACACAAGTTGTGAATGACTGGAAAACTTTGAGCGAGTCATCTACATCTCTTCAATCGGAATCATTTGCTTTGCTCAAGAAACGAGCTTTAGTTTCTCTCTTAAACAAAAAGCTGTTGGAAACTTCCAAAGGGCCTCGCCATGCATGTCAACGGCATGAACCAGGGTGGAGAGAGATCGTTCCCTGTAGGCAAACAACTGTTGTTGTATATAAATTGGCAGCTCTCGTATGAGCTTTGCATCTTCATTTTTTCTTCTTCCTGTTTGTCATCGGCAAGCTTCTTAGAGGTTTTATTTTCGCTTATTTTCCTTCCAATTTTTTCTCCTAATTAGGCCTTTGATCATTGTCAACATTGTTGTGCAGATGGGCCTGCTTTACGTGCTCTGTTTGTTCGCCTGGGCTGCCTTGCTCAACTCCCAACTCAAGGGAACAGGTATGTAAATAGAGAAGATGGGCTGGGCCAGCCATTCTTGAAGTCTCTTTAGGGGCCTAATATAAAAATATGATAGAATTTAGGGTCTGATATGGGAAAGATTCTAGGATATGGATCGAAAAGTTTGACTTTTTAGATTTCGTTTATAGATTTCGTCTAATATGAGAAAAAGAGACCAAAGATTTTTCTGGTAAGCATTTTTCAAGATAACTAATAACCATCCGAGCAATTGAAAATGTACATTTTCGAGTATAATAATTGCACATGTGCTATTATAACATAAGAGCGATTACATTATAAACGCAGATGCCAAAAATCTTGGAGTGTGCTACGGTCGCTTGGGCAACAACCTCCCACCACCTGAGCAAACCGTCCGTTTGTGTGATATCTACAAGATCGGACGGATGAGGATCTACGCGCCCGATCACAGGGTCTTTCGAGCCCTCAGCGGATCCAACGTTCAGCTCACCGTGGGGATCCCGAATCACGAGGTCCACGGCGTCGCTGCGGATCTTAAAGCGGCTGAGTCATGGTTCGGTAGCAACATCCAACCGTACGTTGGCCGTGTGCGGTTCCGTAACATCGTCGTTGGGCATGATGGCGTGATCAACGAGAACTCGGCAGAGGTGAAATAGTTTCATTTTTCTACCATCTTTATTAATTTATAAGGAGGAAAATAATTATTCTATGTATGTAGAGAGTGTCGATGTTAGCTAGCTGTCGGTATAGAAATGTTTTCAATGACAAAAATTGCCATTTAGATGTGAACGCTAAACAGTTTAAACATTTACCTAATTAACTAATTGAAAATCCGAATAATTTATTTGTTTATTATTTTCGTAGCAAGACTAATCGAGTCGAAAATTTTAGGTACACTATGAAATTTATGTATGACGAAAATTTACGTTGGAAAATCAATTATAAAAATTTTAATAATAAGTTACAAATTGCTAGTCTATGTCTAATTTTATAATTCTATAAAAATTTCTAATTTCTTCAACATGTGCTAATTAACAAGGATTTCGGTGACTTGTAGGATGTGCTACGAGCAATGACCAACTTGCACACCACAGTAACAAACCACGGTCTCCAACACAAAATCAAGATCACAACCGAAGTGAACCCAAGCGTGCTCAACAACGACTACACCATCTCTGCAACCCAACAAGGCTCATTCAAATCCACTCCAAAATCAGGCATTTACATGCAACCAATAATCAATTTCCTCTCATCTCACAACTCCCCTCTCTTCATAGTAAACTACCCACACATTTACTACCTCTCAAACAAACATGAGAACCCTAACGACGTTAACGACAACTTTGATTCCACCGATCCAATGAACATATTCTTCTCGATCATCGATGTTTTTTACTCGGCCATACAAAAGATCGAGGGGGGAGAGAAGGTTAAGATCGCTGTCGGAGAGACTGGCTGGCCTTCGGCTGGAGATGAGGAGATTGCTAGCGTTCGGCATGCGAAGAAGTATGTTTGGGATTTGTCGAAGCATGTTTTGTCGAAGAATGGGACTACGTTGAGGCCTGGTGGGCAAATTGAGACTTACGTGTACGCGATGTTTAATGAGGATATGAGGGAGGGATTGTGGAAGAACTTTGGGATGTTCCGTACTGATTTGAAGCCGGTTTATGACTTCCCTCCCTTGAACTAAGGTGGAGATGGTGATGTATTTGAATAAGTTCGACACTCTGTGTCTAATATGTCACAAATAAAGCTATGGCAATGGTCTATATCATGCATATATATATGCTTATTTGGAAGAATGCATGAAGGGAAGTTTGAAACTTTGATTTGGAATAAAAAGGTAGTTAAAGGCTACATTTCGTAGATTTGAAGTTCAATATCAATCTATGTCATCAATGAATTGTATGATAGATCTTGTGCAAAAGCATATCTGTATCGTGGAAACGTCTCAAAAACTTTAATACGTGAAATATTACATAGAAAAAGGAGACTTAGTTGGCATTCATTTTCATATACCTACCCTCAAAGCTTAATTTAAAATGATTTTTCAGGTATGGGTCAATTAAATCATACATAGTTTGATATTAGTTTCACACATATTTGAAGTTTGATATTAGTTTCACACATATTTGAAGCTTTAGTTACTCGAATTCTGTGAGTCACATCAATTAAGTCCTTTTTTTTCTCCGTTGAATTGACTAGTCATAACTGGGTTAGTGCTTAACATACACATTAGCAAATGGCTTTTGTGTTTCTTATAGGAAATCGATATATCTTCGGAAATGGATAATAGACGATTTAGAGGTAAAAGAGTCAAAAGAAATTACTCTGGAGATCTATTTTCACAAATAAAACTACAATGAATAGTAATTTCGAAAACACAATAATATTAAGGGGATCCATCCATAAGTAACCATACATTATTTAAGGGACTTAATAGCAAGTTCAAGCGACCAAAAGAGCTTAAAATGTTTTCCTGTCCCGATATCAATTATAAGGGAGTCAGAAATGGGCCCTACATGATCTAGATGTAGCCTTGATCCGTTGTCTTCCCTACTTGAACCCCACCTATACAAATTTCAAAAAAATCCACTCAAAAAATCATAAATTTTGCGTTAGACCAACATGATGAACTCATTCCAAGCCGGCGACCCGTTCAAATCCCTAGTCTAGCAACAAAAATACAAATTACAGTTGTATAGTAACAATCCTCAACCACAAAACTCATGTACATCCTCAACCACAAGACTCGTATACATCTCAGAATGGAACCGCGCGCAATCCAAAAGTTCGAGTCATCACGGATTTTATCCAATTGTCAGTCGCTCAGCTAACGCATGGGGTCACTTGGTCGGCACCGAAAAAATAAAAATAAAAATAAAAATAAAATATAAAAATGAAAACATAGTAAAGATTTAAAGGCTTTTTTTAATATAATAATAATCATAATAATGATAATAAGGCTTGATTGTCCTTTGGGCGTGTGCCAACTTGTGTAGGGGGATTAGGATTGGCTCGTTCTCGGGGACCACACGCTTGCTTTAAGACAAGATTCCGATCCCAAGTTGGGTTGAGTAAAGAGCTAGGAGCCCATGTCGGAGCCTTAATTCCCCCGCCCACATTTTGTAGCTTCAGCAGGATTTGGCGAAAGTCACGTGCCGTACAATCTTGGTAGGGTGGCACTAGAGGCACACATTGTGCCACACCTTGGGGCACACCTTCCTCTCTCAGCTACAGTGCAGGGGGTCCACTTGAGATTTTTTTTTTAAAATCTCAAGTGGACCACCTGCACTGTAGCTGAGAGAGGAAGGTGTGCCCCCAAGGTGTGGCACAATGTGTGCCTCTAGTGTTTTCCATCTTGGTAGCTCCCATAGTTTCTGTTATTTGTCTTTTTATATATTAAAATAACGATTTTTCTATAGAGGGCCATGAGCACTCTATATTAGGGATTTTCTGATAACCCCTAAATTTAAGGGAGTCTTCTGATACTCTAAAAGTTAAGAGGTCATTTGATAATTGTCCAAAGTTTATAATGGCCTTTTGAAAATTTTAGCTGAAAAAAGATATTGCAACACTTAGAATATAACTCAATATTTTGATTCATGAAAAATACGGTAGTTTGCAATACATGTTTTTTTAATTAAATTATATCTCAATTCAAATTTTATAACATGGGAATTGTGATGTAATAGAAGAAACTTTTAAAAGGTCGACATTTTTCTTCTAAATTCCTTCAGGATTATTTAGTAAGCAATGCGTAAAATCTTCAGCAATTAGCACTTATAGTATAGAGGAAATTGTAAGTGATCATAACTGTAGTTTTGGATGGAAATTACCTGACGTTCAATGTGAAAATAGCAAGATATAATCTTGCTTTTGATTTCTCATGTTGGGAAAAATTATCTACAAATAACGTGTTAAGAGGATTCTATGTAATTTACCTTGGGACCGAACACCTTCACAACTTTATAGACATTGTATACCTGCAGTTGGCTTGCTGACTTTTTTTAAAAATAGGAATGTACCAATTGCTACAATAATAATTTCATTTTGTTTTTTCTTCTATTATTATAGGTTAAATGAGTGGATATACAGAGACCATTTCCCTCTATGAATATTTTAATGGGAGCAACTTGATCGAGTGCCCGCTGTACATTCAATTAATAATGGAATGAAGAATACAAGTATACAGCCCATCTCTTGTTTGTTGAACAAATATTTAAAATTTTAAAGCGAAAATGAAGCTGTAAAGCTAATCAAACTTAGCTAAAGGAGATTCTTGAAACGTAGGGGAAACCAACTTTCCTTCATCAGATGGAAGGAGATCATGCGGTCTCTTATAATGATGTGGTCGCTGTTTTGGATTCTTCCATCAACTGGAAGGAGATCGTGAAATATCATATAAATGACGCGGTCGCCGTTCTGGATCCTTTCATCAGTGGCAAGGGGATCATGGATTCTGAGTTAAAGGGGTCTGAAGTAAGAAGACCCCTTGTTGTTGGCTTTGAATAGGATCGGCCTAAGCTTCTTGACTTGCAAATATAAGGGAGATATTGGACTGAATTGGCCGAATTTGTTGAAGAAAGGACTGCAGCAATAAACACAAAACCTGCAGGAAGTTTATGCACAAAACAGAGCCTGTAGTTGCTGTTTTGATTGAACAAAAATAAACCTGCAGGAAGAAAACAGAGAGAGAAAGAGAGAGGGATTCGGTGGAGGAAATTTTTCTTTTCCTTCTTATTTTCGTTCTAAAAAACTACAGAGACTTGTTTACATATTTATAACCACTTAGGGATAAGATTACAACTCTAATCTTTATCCAATAACTAGGAAACCTATCCTAACTAGTATTCAACTATAATTAGAACTCTATCTAATAACATGAATTCAAACTAACAACTCTACCAGATTAACAACTCATATTCTCCCCCTTAATCTGGACGAGACTCCAAGTTCCTTACTCCTAGTAGCTCCCGCATTTCGATGAACTTCACCCTTGCTAGTGCCTTCGTGAGAATATCCGCTCGCTGCTCGCTCGTGCTCACGAACTCCACCTTAATCTGTCCTCGCTCAACACACTCACGAATGAAGTGAAAGCGTGTGTCGATATGCTTGCTTCTTCCATGGAAAACTGGATTCTTCATCAAGGCAATCGCGGACTTGTTGTCGACGAAGAGTGTAACCGGCTTGGGCTCACTCCCAATCAATTCGCTAATCAAGCTCCTCAGCCACAAGCCTTGGCACGCTGCTGCAGTTGCCGCCATAAATTCTGCCTCGCACGATGATAATGCCACCGTCTTCTGCCTCTGTGATGTCCAAGTGACCAAACTGTCACCTAGATAAAATGTCATGCCGCCTGTGCTGCGCCTGTCATCAACATCTCCCGCAAGATCACTGTCAGTGAATCCCACCAACTCTTCATTGCCTCGACCTCGTTTGTACACCAATCCGTAGGACATAGTACCCTTCACGTACCTCAAAATATGCTTGACAACCTGTCGATGCAAAACTGTAGGGTGCTCCATGTACCTACTCACAATCCTCACGGCATATGTGATATCGGGTCGGGTGTGAGTTAGATACCTTAAGCATCCGATAATACGTCTATACTCCGTCACGTCCACCGGTGTTCCTTCAGAATCCTTTCCAAGCTTTAGCTTTGCTTCCATGGGATATTGGATCGGGTTACAATCAATCATGCCGAACTGACTCAAAACCCTCTTCGCATAGGCCACCTGTCTTAGCGTAATGCAATCATCTCGCTGATCCACCTCGATACCAAGATAATAGGAAAGCAATCCAAGGTCACTCATCTCGAACTCCTTCATCATTTGTTGCTTGAAAAACTTTATCTCATCCGCACTCGAGCCCGTAACGATCAAGTCGTCCACGTACACGCCAACAATGAGTGTATCCCCTCTGTTACTCCTTGTGTATACCGCCTGCTCCTGAGTGCATCTTGCAAATCCGATGCCCTTCATGCACTTGTCGAGGCGTGTGTTCCATGCTCGAGGTGCTTGGCGTAGACCGTAGAGTGCCTTTGAAAGCTTGTAGACCTTGTGCTCTTGATTCTTCACAACGAACCCTTCAGGTTGAACCACATACACCTCTTCCTGGAGATCACCATTTAGGAATGCCGACTTCACATCCAAATGGTGCACCTCCCACCCGTTCTGTGCTGATATGGCGAGGATTATTCTGATGGTATCAAGCCTCGCCACAGGTGCAAACACCTCATCGAAGTCCACGCCTTGCTGCTGAACGTAGCCTTTTGCTACAAGTCTTGCCTTGTGCTTGAGAATGTTGCCTTCATTGTCCTTCTTGAGCTTGTACACCCATTTGAGACCAATGGGTTTGGAACCCCGCGGTAACTCCGTGAGTTTCCAAGTCTTGTTCTTCTCGATGGCCTCCAATTCCTTCTCCATGGCAGTCCGCCATTCTTGATTTGTTGAAGCCTCAACGTAGCTCGCGGGTTCGTCATTGATGAGAAACAACTCCTCTTCTGGGAGATCAATCACCTCCGTCTCTGCATAGATGTCCGCAAGGGATCGATAGCGTACGGGAGTCATAACTGCAGCTTCAGGGGGTCCGAACGCGTCCAAAACAGTGGGGTTCGCTACCTCTGCAGCAGTTTCTGGACCAGTGAGCAAACTACCCCTGGTTCGGCCTGCAACAGTGCCAGCATCCGCGGGTGTTCAGCCTGCAGTAGTGCCAGCAGCAGCAGCTCCTGCAGGAGCTGTTCGGTGTGCCGGCTGTCCAGGGTCGTCTCCGGTCAACGCCGCTGCGATACGTGTTCCTGCAGGGGCTGTTCGGCCAGCAGGTTGTCCAGGAAAATCTGCAGCAGATCGGTCTGCTTGCTGTCCATTTTGGACTGCAGAAAATGCGCCGGTTGTTGTGCCGACAGCTGCAGTTTCGCCTTCCACTGTTATGTCCATCCAGCTGGGTGCTCTCTCGTCTTTGTCGGCGCTCCATTCCCACTCTTTTCCTTCCTCGAACACAACGTCTCTGCTGACATGAATTCTGCTGTGTTGAGGGTCGTAAAGACGATGCGCTTTGCTTCCTTCTTCTACCCCAATATACACCATCGGCGTGCTCCGATCGTCGAGTTTCTTATGAGAAGGACCTGCAACCTTCACATGCGCTATACATCCAAAAACTCTCAAGTGTTCTAGGTGGGGTTTCTTACCAAACCAAGCCTCGTAGGGTGTGTGATCGAACAACGCCTTGGTTGGTAGTCGGTTGAGGATGTACACCGCGTGCCTAACCGCTTCGCCCCACATCGTTCCGGGCATATGCATGCTTTTAAGTAAGCTTCTCGTCATGTCCATCACCGTGCGATTACGCCTCTCCACTACACCGTTTTGCTGCGGGGTGTACGGTGCAGTAAGATGACGCTTGATGCCGTAGTCTTCACAAAACTTGGTGAACTCCTTTGACAAGAACTCGCCACCACGATCCGTCCTCAATGTCTTTACCTTGTGGTCACATGCATTCTCAACCTCTGTTTTGAACTTTTTGAAAGTTTCACAAGCCTGACTCTTAGCCTTCAACATGTATACCCACATCCATCGGTTGAAATCATCGACAATAAGAAGGAAATATCTGTTACCCGCAAGTGTGGATGGGGTAATAGGACCACATAGGTCAGCGTGTAGTAACTCCAACGGCTTCTGAGCTCTGAAGTTTGCTTGCGAAGGGAACGGCAATCTTGCTTGCTTGGCGACGAGGCATCCTTCGCATAGTTGATTCGGGTGCAAGATCTTCGGCAACCCGGAAGCCATCCTCTTTTCAGTCATCATCTTGAGGGCGTAGAAATTGACATGCCCAAGGCGAGCGTGCCATAACCAAGCTAGATCGTTAATGTTCGCCATCACACGCCGGCTTGCAAGTCTTTAACTCTATCCTGTACAATCGGTTAGTTGAACGTGTCACCCTCATCAAGAGAGCACCGTTCCTATCAAACACCCTCAGGAACTCGTCAGCAATAACGACCTTACTCCCATCTTCTGTCATCTGACCAAGGCTAATAATGTTAGATTTCAAACTCGGAATGTAATATACCTCAGGTAGTAGCCTTTGATCGCCGTTGTTGCACTGAAAGAGGATAGAGCCTTTCCCCTTTATCTCTACCGCGGATCCATCACCAAACTTGACGGTTCCCTTGATGTTCTCGTCGAGCTCCTTGAACTTGTCTCGGTGACCGGTCATGTGATTGCTAGCTCCGTTGTCAAGGTACCAGGTGTTGTTGTCAACATGTGCCTCCCCCGCTGTAAGTAAATCCGGCATCACCTTCTCCTCATTAAGCAAAATGGCACTTGACGATTCCTCTAACATAGCCATCATCAAGGTTGGCTCCTCGTCATATGCACGGGTGAGATGAGCCTCCTGTTCATTATTGCGGCGTTGCTTGTGACACTTCGACTGAAAGTGCCCGTATACTCCGCAATTGAAGCATTTGATGTTGGATTTGTCTCGACCACCGCTTGTGCTACTCTCCCCCTCCTGGCGAGCTGCACCTCCATGGCCGAATCCACCTCCTAGACGTCCTCCTCTGCCGCAGAAGCCGCCTCGGCCTGCCTGGCCGCCGTGCTCTCCTCCGCGGCCTGCATGGGCAGCGTGGTGCTACTGCCCGCTGCCGTGATGCTTCTGTCCGCCTCGGCCTCTTTGGCCACGGCCACGCCCATGACCGGCCCCGCGACCTCGTCCTCGTCCGCTGCCATCATTGGTTGTAGGTGTTGAGAGGAAGCCTCCGCCGTTCTTCTTGCTCCTTGCTTGCCACTCCGCATGCGTCAACAATAGGTGATCATCGACGTTGTTTCGAAAAACACGTGCCCTCTCCTCGTGGGCTTTGAGACGCCCGATCGCCTCCTCGAGTGTCATGTCGTTGATGTCCCCGAACTGTTCAATCGTGGAGACGATAGTAAGGAATCTCTCCGGTACCGCCCGAAGTAGCTTTCTGACGACGTAGTTCTCCTCCATCTCACCGCCTAAAGCCCGGATCTTGTTGATGACTCCTGTCAACTTCGTCGAAAAATCGTCGACGTTGTCATTCTCCTTCATCCGGAGAAGTTCGAACTCGGACTTCAAAGTCTGCACCTTCGCGTTCCTCACACGATCCGCTCCTAGGTGCATAGTTTTCAACGTCTCCCATGCCTCTTTTGTCGTTTGCTTCTCTGCGATCACCATCAAAGTCTCTTCAGGAATCCCCTGGTAGATGGCCGCCAACGCCATCTGATCCTTCCTGTGTTCCACGGACACGCCTGCCGCGGGCTCAATGGCTTCCCACACGTCTTGAGCCTTCATGTAGACTTTCATCTTGATTGCCCACGAAGCATAGTTGTCCCTCGATAACGTCGGGTATTGAAGAGTGAGCGAACCCACCTTGGTCGTCATCTTCTCCGAACTCGTCATCTCTTCAGATCTTGATTGGTACTTAGGCATACACCGCTCTGATACCACTTGTTGGCTTTGAATAGGATCGGCCTAAGCTTCTTGACTTGCAAATACAAGGGAGATATTGGACTGAATTGGCCGAATTTGTTGAAGAAAGGACTGCAGCAATAAACACAAAACCTGCAGGAAGTTTATGCACAAAACAGAGCCTGTAGTTGCTGTTTTGATTGAACAAAAATAAACCTGCAGGAAGAAAACAGAGAGAGAAAGAGAGAGGGATTCGGTGGAGGAAATTTTTCTTTTCCTTCTTATTTTCGTTCTAAAAAACTACAGAGAC
The DNA here is from genome assembly GCA_022839385.1 of Asparagus kiusianus. NCBI lineage: Eukaryota > Viridiplantae > Streptophyta > Magnoliopsida > Asparagales > Asparagaceae > Asparagus > Asparagus kiusianus. The sequence continues at coordinate 213,438 of BQKN01064938.1, read as the reverse complement.
TTGTTTACATATTTATAACCACTTAGGGATAAGATTACAACTCTAATCTTTATCCAATAACTAGGAAACCTATCCTAACTAGTATTCAACTATAATTAGAACTCTATCTAATAACATGAATTCAAACTAACAACTCTACCAGATTAACAACTCATACTTGTCCCCTTTGTTGTTTATTATTGTTGTTGACGTTCTTAATAAGATGAGAAATAGCAAGGTGGCCTTAGTGGACCTTGATGAACTTAATCTCAATTGTGACCTTAATCATATCAGATCCCTCCAGTTTGCAGACGACACCCTCATTTTTAGCAGAGCAAACAAACATGACATCTTAATCCTCAAAACCATCTTCTACATCTTTGAGAACATCTCTGGGTTGAGCTTAAACTATGCAAAAACTTCTCTCTCACAGGGAAAATTACTTAGCAAACATCCTTAATTGTTCCTAGGGTATTCTTCCTTTCACTTATCTTGGTCTCCTTCTTAAGAAAGACTCCCTCTCAAGAAGAGACCAACAACAACTATTAGATTCATTCACTAAGAAGCTTTCTGGTCATAAATGTCTTTAACTCTACCACCCATCATGTGAAATTAATCATATCTTTAACGCAAGTCAAATCTTGCCTCAAATGTTTGCTACTAATGTGGCGTTTTTTATACTACTAGTCTTAATGCACGTGCAATGCACGTGGTAAAAATTTTATTTTTTATTTAGAATATAATATTATTTGTAGAAAGATTTTGTATAAATTTATTAAATGTAA
>BQKN01064938.1:189234-202674 GCA_022839385.1 Asparagus kiusianus | reverse complement strand
AGGTACCTCACCCTGGTTTTCAGCTAAAAAAAATAACAGATATTACTCGGACTTTTCGGCCATACTTTTAGCCCGTTAGCCCGCCCGTATCAAAATTTAATCCACGGTTTCAATTGCCAGATTCTAAAATTTTTAGTTTACAACGAAGAAGAGGAAATCTATGTCCCAAAATTTTGGGCAAAGTTTGGTGATTCTCCATTAACGTGGGTCCATCCTGCTATAAAGCAGTCCAATTTGAACTTGTCCTGGTCTAACTCAAGTTTATCGAGACTTTGGGTTGGCTGCTCCAAATTAAATAACCATTCAATTAACGTAATTAACGTGCGTAGCAAAAAGCCTCGTCAGTACCCGGCTCATTATTAAGTAAATTAAGCTCTCTATCTATTAAATTGAGAAGATCCGGCTCGGTGAACATTTAACGACTGTTTTTGACAATAGAAATTAAAAAAAAAAACAAATAAACCAAATGAACAACTATATATTAATTTTGTTTCGACCACTGGTGTAACAGCTAAAATTGTATAAAGGGACTGGATTCTATCTACGCTTCAAATATCAGACTAATTAACGGTCGCTATGCTCTTACAAAGAATGTAAAAATAAGATAAATGCTCTTACAAAGAATGTAAAAAATAAAGAATATCAAAGTACACAAAAACCCATAAAAATATAACTACATAAGATTGAAAATTTTCAGAGATTTAATGCAGTTAAACATTTTTTATTGCTTTATGTCACTGGGCTAGTTTGGTTAGATGGAAATGGAGTTAAAACAGTAAATAGAGCAATCGGATTCATAAATACATTGTATGCTTTACAGCTAAGTAATTAACAAATATAGACAAAGTTGCTTTTTTTAGAAAAACCTTGTAACATATGCTATGGCAAATTTGATGGGAGGAAAAGCTACATTCTTCGAAAGAAAAAAAAAGAGAGTTAATAAATAAAGATAATTCCACCTTATCAGAAAAAAACTTTTTAAATCCAAATAGAGAAATCATCTACACCCAAGTTTTTTTATATGGCAAATTTTTTTCAGATTTTGCTTAATTATTTTTCAACTAAATATTAAACTTGCATTTGAAAATATATTTTTTTCTGCAATATAATTGCGGATATCCTAAAATAGAAAAAGAAGAACCCAACAAAAACAAACAAGGATGCAAAAAAAAGTAATTAAACTGTAAACGAATCTAAAGTTGGTGAACCTTGAAAGAGCACAAAAATAAGTACACGCTGAAAAGGCATAATTATTAGGATGCAAACATAATCATATTCCGTCGTTGCACCTAATATTACAAATAATGTAAATAAGAATATTATAGTACTTTTATTTCTTTAATCCAATATCTACTATTAAATCTTTTTAAAAAAATTCAAGTTTCGCAGCACATCTTTGATCATGGGACCAACGATCACATAAAGAAATGGATAAATCCAGCCGTCTTTCCATTGAGATGACAATTAGGCCCGGTAATTGCTTTGCTAATTTGCTTTACGTCCACCCTTTCCTTGGTGGGGCTGTTTGATTGCTATCAGATTTATATTCAATTGTTATCAGCAAAGTCCTTATGATGCTCAAGTCAGGCAACTATATTTGAAAGAAAAACAAGCTACTGGCCGGCATGAAAAAATTTAGGCTCAAGAAAGATAAGAGGAGATCGGCTAGTGAGACGATGGGAGATAAGCTTCATTGTGCCAGGGAAACGACTCGGACTCGGATCACCAGCTAAAGTACCTCAATTATCAATAAAGGACACAGGGGGTGCATAGAGAATATTAGGAGGTGTGCCTTGAAGCAACCACCCTTAAAAACGATATGATCGATACAAGATTCGAGGGTTTCCTCTCTTCTCTTTTGTCCTACCTCATGTTGGGATTGTATCTTTCTTTGTATAACTTTATGAGAATTAGATAGGGTTAGAGATTTATCACGATTTGGAGATTGGGTCTCATCATGATTAGGAGTTTGAATCTTATTCTAATTAAGAAGTTAGGCTAGAGATAGGATTTTGGTTTCACTATATATATTTTCCTATTATTGGAGGAAAAACCAAGGAGAATGGAGAGAGTCAATATTCTTATAATATATGATTAGCAGAGGGCGTAGTATGATATAAGAATATTGCGCAAGAGACGAGAGTTTCTTGGTCTTTATCCGTGTAAAAGATTACAGTATTAGGAGAGGGTTTCGTAGTCTTTGTCCGTTCAAAAAATTGTAAGGAGTGAGTTTTGAAGAGAATATGAGAGTTAATTATGTATGTGGGGTTGAGAGATTGAGAGACGAGAGTTGAGTGGTTCCTCGTGTAGTTCTCCCTGATACATAGTGGATTTATCATATTGTTACCCCGTGGATGTAGGTCGAAGTTGGTCGACCGAATCACATAAATCTTGATGTTCTTTCTTATTGATTACGGTTGTTTTCTATCTTATTGATCGTGGATTGGCTTCCGAGTTGCGAAGATTGTAGTGCGCGGGGGAGAGACTAAAATTTCCTAACAAGTGGTATCAGAGTAATAGTGATGGATCCGGGAGTGAGTTCACAAGATAGACGTCATACAAAAGTGAAGCTCTGCGGTGTTACAAAAACCAAGATGAAGATGAAGAAAAGAAAAAGGAAAAAAGAAGGTACCGTAGCAACAGGAATACTGTTCATATGGGTGAGGGTTTGGTTAAAAATTATTAAATTAAATCTGACATTATAGATTAATTTATCTTCTGATTGGGAGTTTGGAGGCGGATTTTGACGATCCGGGAGTTGATCTCTAGATTTTGGAGTGCTCTGAACGCGATGGAAGGGTTTAATTTTTTAGATTTTGCTCAGATTGATCATAGGTAGAAAAATTCTGGCGGTGATGGAGAGACAAATCTAATGACAGATAGGGCAAACAAGTATGCGACAGATGAGACTGATATAGAGAATTAGACGTGATTCTACCAGTAGAGGTGTCAACATATAATTATTTAGAGTCATCGCGGGAGCAGAAGTTCGTTGGTGAGTATACTCGAGGAGGATAGTGCCAGATTAGGTGGAGCTTGCAAGCAGGTGCGACTGAATGACACACATGTTGATGGAGATGATGGCATTGGACTTGAAGACAATGAGCGCTCATATTCGGTCCAAGCCAAGTGATGGAGGAGATAGAGGTATCTGACTCATAGTGTGGAGTAGAAGAGGTGCACCGATATGATTCGAGACAAGCGATGCAGATGGAGTACAAGGGCAGCAAGTGGGGGAAGTCTATTGTCAAGTTCAGTTTGGGAGGAGAAACATGATTGATTTGCTTTTAATGTCAGTGTACACAAGAGAGAGGTGGAGGCGCCACGGCGAGACAAATGAAAGTGAGGTCATAGGGGCATCCAATTGTAGTGTAAGTGTTCTGATTAGGTGTGCGGGTATTTCGATTTGAAGTGTAAAAGAATAGAAGATGCTAGCGGGAGATGCAAAGTTTCAAGACGACTATGATATATGTTCAAGGGAGTTTGAGAATCAAATCCAAGGTGGAGATAACCAAACCCTCTCTCATGAGAATTACATAATGTTAGAGATTTATCATGATTAAGAGATTAGGTCTCATCATGATTAGGAATTTGAATCCTATTCTAATTAGAAAATTAGATTATAAATAGGATTTTGGTTTCTATATATATATATTCTTCTATTATTAGAGAAAAACCAAGGAGAAGAGAGAGAGCCAATATTCTTAAAATCTAGGGTTAGCAGAGAGCGTAGAAAGAATAATGTGCAAGAAATGAGGATTTCGTGGTCTTTATCCGTGCAAAAGACTACAATATTAGGAGACGATTTTGCAATCTTTATCCATTCAAACGATTGTAAGTGGTTTTGGAGAGAATATGTGAATTGATTATGTATATGAGGTTGAGATATTGAGAGAGAAGAGTTAAGTTGTTCCTCCTATAGTTCTCCCTGATACACAGTGGATTTCTCGTATTGTTGCCCTATGGATGTAGGTCGAAGTTTGTCGGACGAACCACGTAAATTTTAGTGTTCATTCTTCTTGATTGCGATTATTTTCTATCTCATTGATTGTAGGTTGGCTTCCGAGTTGCGGAAATTGTAGTACGCTGTGGGAGAAACTAAAATTCCCCAACACCTCACAGCGCTTTGTTGCAAGGCATCTGCATTCCGCTCTAAAGAAGGAGAAGATACAATAGATTAGCTTCTTCGTTAAGGAAATAAGTCTCTGTCCTCTTAACACTTCAAGGTTTGTTCCCCTTAAGATGAAATGTTCGTCCTACCTCTCAGAGGAAGACGATTGTAAAAGTTAACTGAGAGTGACACGGCCTGCTGAATTGCAAATGAGCGAGGAGATGCCTTCATCTCTGAAGCAACCGAGTTCTTGATCCGTTAAAAGGAAAATTCAGTAACAGCAATTATTTATTAAAACGTCACTAGAATAATGTGAAAAATACTTTGGCTTACTAACGAATCAATACTTGCCAACCCATTGCATGATAGAACCGAGAAGCAAGTAAAATGTGAATTTTACAAATGAATGCATGCGCATCAAACGGGTTTGACTCTGACAAAATGCAACTGCCTGTGATACCGTCACGACTTATTACGGGATTATTTTATCCTTAACTCATCAAAGAATATTTGTAAACACAGGTATTTACTAGCCAAGCAATTTTTAAAATAGCCACAAACCCCTCACTTTCTGGTCATGTCAGCACCATGGCCAGAAAATGAGTCTATCTTTTTTCAAACACCTTCCTAACTAATCGGGGTTGCCAACCCTGACTAATTTGCAAGTTGCAACTGAGGTGTAAATTAGACAGGGTTGTCAAACCCGATTAATTAGAAAAGTGTTTAAAAAATACACCCACTTTCTAACCACCGTGCTGACGTCACCAGAAAGTGAGTCTGTTTCTGTAATAAAAACTCAAGAGAAACGATTTTTAGAAAGAAAAAATTAATTTGGGACTATTTTGAAAATTTATTCGTTTACTAGCTTCTAAGGAAGTACCTTTTCCCCTTTTTTATCCTAACAACTCTAAAAAAATACCCAAGAAACAAGAACATCCATCCATCCATCCATCGATTCTTCCAACACCCACGCATCCACAGCCCACACCGCCCTCCCCTCTCCTTCCGTGCACGCAACAGCACCCACCATATAAAAGCCCTGCCCTCCCACAAAACCCCCCCCAAAGAATTTCCCACAATAATAATAATAATAATTCCCTGATAATAACACTAGCAATGGCGCCAGCGGACCTCATCCCGTCGCTCCTCCGCCTCTCCCACGACCTCTCCCTCCTCCCCTCGCTTCCCCTCCTCTCCCGCCACTTCACCTCCCTCTCCCGCAGATCCAACCTCCTCTCCCTCCTCTTCCAAGACCTCCATCTCAATTCCCAGCCCTCCTCCTCCCTCCCCCGCGCCTCCCTCCTCTCCCTCACCGAGCTCCTCTCCCTCCTCCGCCGCTTCAAGTCCCTCGCCGCAGACCTCTCCTCCTCCAGCCGCATCCGCCTCCTCCTCACCTCAGACTCCATCTCCGCCCGCTTCCACGAGCTCACCTCCGACCTCTCCACCCTCCTCGACATCCTCCCCCTCAGCCACCTCCCCATCACCGACGACGTCCGGGACCTAACCGACCTCGTCCGCCGGCAGTGCCGGCGCTCGACGCCGGATCCTGATCCGGACGAAGACCGCACCCGATCCGAGATGCTCGACCTGATAAGGGAGATCGAGCTGCAGAATGCGCCGGAGCTGGAGAAGTTGGAGCGGGTTTTTGAGAAACTAGGGCTGGGTGATTCTAGAAGCTGCGGGGCTGAGATCGAGTGCTTGGAGCGGGAGATTGGTGACGGAGTCTGCGGGAAATGGAGCTCCGCCGTGATTTCGCTCGTCGGTTTGGTTAGATACGGCAAGTGTGTCCTATTCGGAGCTTCGACCCCTAGATCCGAACCCGTTAGTGAGTTCGGGTCCGCGGCCGGGTCGTCGGATCTCGCAGTGCCCGCCGATTTCAGGTGCCCGATCTCGCTGGAGCTGATGACGGACCCGGTCGTCGTGTCGAGCGGGCAGACGTACGATCGGGAGTCCATCGCGAGATGGATCGCGTCTGGGCACGCCACGTGTCCGAAGAGCGGGCAGGCTCTCCTCCATTCGAACCTCGTGCCCAACAGAGCTCTCAAGAACCTAATCGCTCTCTGGTGCCGCGAGCAGAATATTCCGTTCGACTCGCCGTCGTCGGGTAACGGCGAGACCGTCGGCGTTTCCCCTAACAAGGCCGCACTTGAGGCCGCGAGGATGACGGCGTTATTCCTCGTCAAGGAGCTCTCCGCGTCATCGGCCGAATCAACGAATCGCGTCGTTCACGAGCTCCGCCAGCTTGCGAAGACTGGATCGGAGAACCGAGCGTTCATCGGTGACGCCGGCGCTGTTCCGTTACTGGTGCCGTTACTCTCGTCAGCGGAAGAGAGCTTACAAATTAACGCCGTCACGGCGCTGTTAAACCTCTCCATTCTGGAGGCGAACAAGAAGCGGGTCATGCACGCTGACGGCGCCGTCGACGGCATCGTCCACGTGCTGACGGAAGGCGCCACGTGGCAGGCGAAGGAGAACGCAGCGGCGACGATTCTGAGCTTGTCCGCCGTCCACTCGTACCGAAGGCGGTTGGGCCGAAACCACCGCATTTTAGCAGCGCTGGTTAGTCTTGCTAGGGTGGGCCCCGTGAGGACCAAAAAGGACGCGCTCGCCGCTATCCTGAGCCTGGCCGGTGAACGCGAGAACATTCGGCGATTGGTTGGCGCAGAAGTCATCGAGGCGGCGCTCGAGGTGATTGGGGTCGCTGACGTGGCGGAAGAAGCGGTGGGGATTATTGCGGCGGTGGCCAAAAGAGGTGGGGCCCAGGAAGTGGGCGCGAAGTCGGGGGTGGTTATGAAACTGGTTCGGGTCTTGAAAAACGGGTCTGACTCGGGTCGGGAGAGCGCCGCGTCCGCTCTGGTGATTTTGTGCAGGAAAGTTGGGGGAAGCGAAACGGTTGGGGATTTGGTGCGTGTCCCGGGAATCGAATGCGTGATATGGGAATTGATGGGATCGGGGACGGAGAGAGGGCGGCGGAAGGCGGCGGCGCTGGGTAGGATTTGCCGGCGGTGGGTGGCGGCGGCCGAGGAGACCGAGAGAGCGGCGAGGTTCTCGGCGGCAATGAGCGTCTCGGCTTCTACATTGGCACAGGCTTAATCGGATTTTTGTGCGTTGGTTTTGTACAGTGAAGACAGATGAGTGACCGGTTAACCCCCTCAATTGTGAATATTTGAGTGATTACTACTTTTTTTTTTGTAATAGATTTATTGATTCAAAATATGGGTTGTTTTTCACCGAAGGAAGAAACAATAATAAGAAGCATGTACTCTTCCAAAAATGAAGTATTCATTCATGGTGTTCTATTTCGGAAAGATCTTTCGTTTTGTTCCCGACACATCATAGACGGTTACATTATAGATGGTTACATTAAACTTTTCGTTAAAGCCACGTGAGCGGATGTTCTTAATTTTTTTTTTTTTTTGAGAGAAAGGATGGATTACCAAAATAGTAATCCAGCGATGTTCTTAATATTTCAATTCTGCATAGTTGAATCTTAAACGTCCATTTGATTGTTGTAGATTCAACGATATCCAAGCTAAGCTATCTGAATACGTTTACATGCATAATGTTCTGATAGAATTTTCATATATGTTTCTCATGATCAGCTCTACAAAGAAATGAGAACCTTTTTTTAGTTATATGATCGCTCTAGGATCAAATAATGGTTTTATGGCTATTGTTGCACTAAAGAAATAAGTAAGTGTTAATAAACATTCAATTGGCTGACACGTCTCAAGCAGACTGCACCCCAGCTCGACCCAACCAGGCTGAGGTAAGCGTCCCTTCCCAGCCAGACCAACGTAGGCATCCCTCCTCTCCAGGACGAGACAGACGACCATAATCGCCAAGCCGAGACAAGCCTCCCTTCTCACCATTCTCGCAAGGAGTCATCTCTTCTCGTCAGGCCTAGTCGTCCTTTCTCACCAGGCCGAGTTAAAAGGAGTCCCTTCTCGATAGGACGAGTCGTCCCTTCTTGCCAAATCAAGACGAAAGGTGGACATTCTCAAACACCTCGTCGGCAACTAGTCACCGTCATATTAATGGCACGGTCAGAAATTATCATTACTTCAGCCTCAGAAGTTTTTATAACTCACCAGACTCCGTCAATACTATATCTCCTTTGTCACAAATACATTAATCATAAGGATGACCCATGCCACTTACAGCCGACACCTGTAAAGTAACTGCTAACTACACTGTCTGCTTGGACTCGGTCGAAATTACAAATTGTCCCTCTAAACCTACTCTAAATAGAGGCAATGTCTGCAGCACATGGGTAAGCAATCTCTTGCTAAAAAATAACTTGTCTTCATACTATTTCTCAACTCAAGCTCAATTCTAACTTGATCGTCAGAGGAATCACCGGAGAACTCATTTCCGGCCTTCATGTTACAGTTTTGCAGGAGGCACTATCAATCTATTGGAAGATCAGTCATCAAAGGAGGTCTAGGGACCCCAGCCTCTTCGAAAACATCCTCAAATCCCGCTGTTGAGAACTTTGACATTAACAAACTATGACAATATTATTTTGTAGCACTTACAAAACTGTAGCCTTGTAAGTTTTGGATGTCGAGTTTTAGTCACAACCATTTATAGTTTAGTGGAAGATGATCATGATCATCCCAAAAGTGAAAAGCGAAAATGAATATGAGGTACATTGCATGTTTATGATTGGATTGGAGTAATGCTCTGCTATTTTCGGCAATAAAGATGATCCAAATTCTGTTAAAGGATCCACGTACCAATTACAGAAAAGCAAATATCTACTGTCCATAATACTAGTGCTGAGGACAGTTTCATGCAAAATAAACTGACGGAACCTACCGAATTTCGGGCGGTTGGATTTAGTTTTAGAAAAACTTCAGTTGGTTTCAGTTTTAACCGAATCGACCGCTCTTAATATAATTGTCTAAACCTTATGCTTGCTCAAGGCGATTAGATAATTTACTCTAATATTGTTGTCTATATTAATTGACAAATGTTTAATTTTTGTTTGTGACGTTGCCGATTAGCCAAGTTTTCTTACCGAATTTGGATATGAGATGCGTGAATGATTTGATTGAGTAATAGTCTTGTCTTTTAACTAAACATTCTCTAATTTAACACGCTTAAGGTCATCGAACCGAACCGTACCGAACCGATTTGATACTGTTCGGTTCAGTTTTAAATCTAGCTCGGTTATTTTCGGTTTAACAAAAATATACGAAACCGACCGAACAAACCGTTTATTCATCCTAATAAATCCTACGCAAAAGTCTGTACGCATAACTGACAGTCTGATCTTCATGGGTCAGTTAGTTACCCGTCCATATCACATTTAAAAAAAAAACACTGTGCACATCATCACAAGGCGTACCACAGAAAAATGTGTGGAAATATTGTCGTCACCGTCAGGTAATAATGTGAAGTTAGTGCGATGGACTTTTGCTCCTTGGCGACTTATTTATTAAGCAGTAGACCGATCGAGCACAATTATTACGAAACGAATGCCCGGCAAAATTCCAAGGCTGAGGTCTCCGCTTCTCGTCGTCGCTACGCCTGCTGACCGCCGCCACCCTGCGGGCACCGGTACAACATGCGAACCGCTAGACCGCTAGAGTAATGCTCCTGAGTCGAGTCGTATCTTATGGGCATAATTGCGCATAGGCCCCTCAGTAGTATCGCGTATTGCAGCTTGTTACCCAGTACTTCGATCTTTTATCCTCAAATAGACTCGCTAATTTCCCCTCGTTGGTACCGTACGTCTATCAAAATTTGTTAAAAGAACCAAACAAATTTCACGCAGGAGTTCTATCTGCCATAATCAAATTACACCCGTATTAAGTCTGGGTATTAAAATAACGGTTTTTCTATAGAGTGTCCATGAGCACTCTATAAGAGAGGAGAGAGATAGAGAAAAATGAATAGCTCATGGGCCCTGCTGATTTGCATTAATTTCTGTGCATAATTCATTTCTCTCTATCTCTCTCCTCTCTTATAGAGCGCCTATGTACACTCTATAGAAAAACCGTTAAAATAAAGCGTGACTATGTGCAATTAATCCTATATTCTATTCAAGACTAATCGTGGCCTTGTAGAACAGCTAAGATTGAACTAAGTGACCCTTCGGACCCCTTTTATCACGTCCAAATTCTTGACCTAAGACGTCACTTGGAGGTGCTAACCACAAGTTACTATAAACAAATTTTCTTTTTGTTAGTTAAGATATATTTATTTTTTTTTATTTGTTTGTAGTTGATTTCAACCGTTAGATTTTAGGGAGCTGGCAAAATGGACGGATTATAAGGCGGGTGCTAATCTTGCCGTAATACACGCCTAAATTGGTGGTTACCTGCCAATAATGGACGATCAGAGCAGATAATTCTGGGTGTCATCCATTATAAAGTGAGTGTTTGCCAGTGAGAGGGTTGATTGGTATAAAAATACCCAATTTATTTGGACAAAGATTGATGCATCATTGGATGGTATCAACTAAAGCGTAGAGATGATGATTAGGGGGGAAAAGCATAAAAGTGTTGATCCTCCCACTACACCGACCAACAATTAATAGGAAATACTGAGTAGAAATTCTTTTTACAAGGAGGATATATTTTGATGAGATGATGGCGGATAATTTTGGTAAAATAATATTGGGTGAATGATCATATGGTACAATCAACGATATAAAGTTTATATATTTTTATGATGAGACATTGAGACCACAAGCTTTATGTATTTATGTTTTTTTTTGTTGGTAATGGTTAATAACTAAAGGTACTCGTATAGGAATTTAATATGTTTACGAGAAAAGGGATCCGTGGCGCAATGGTAGCGCGTCTGACTCCAGATCAGAAGGTTGCGTGTTCGATTCACGTCGGGTTCAATTTCAAAATCTTTTTGCTATATCTTTTTTGTTTATCCCATATGTTTTTTTTTGAAAGAAAAACAAGGGATGATCCCTGTTCATAATATAAAAGATAAGGACAGTATTAGATACAAAAGACGGACACGAAATGTATCCTGTAGTTAGTATATAGAAATTTATCCCATATGTTTGTCTCGTACATTTTGTTTACCGCTCTAAAAATTATTTATGGTATTACAAAATCTATAATTGGTACGATGACACCTTGAGGAGCAATGTTGGCTCAAATTAATAAAGAGTTGGAGATCAAGATATACATTTGAACCGTCTCCTCCACTTATTTGGTTGCTGGTGGGAAAAAATCATCTTGCATGAAGAAATTTAAAAGCTTCATGGAAGCTTAGAAGTTTATACATAGCTTGCGTATATTTGATAATCCACATATTCACCCACCAATCCAATAGACTGGTTGATATATTACTTTCGCAGTATATATGTGATGTATGTCAAACTACGACTTGCTGATTACTTTCGCAATTAAAGTTATGCTATTATTAGTATTTAAACTATTATTAACATACATTTAATAGTTATTTAAATTTGATTATTATTATGTTATTAAATAGTTTATTTAAGAGTATAATTATTAAATAATAATGTAATCAATAGTTTAAGTAACACTGTTGAAATAATTAAATTATTTATATTATTAAATATTTATGTTATCTACATATTTTATTATAATATCTATTAAATAATGACGATAATTTTTAATATTATATAACTTTATGTTGCAAAGAATATTACCTTGTTTAATAATTAGTATCATCTTAGTAATAAAAAATTGGATGGTATAAATTAAAAATACTATTATTTACGAAAAATACTTTATATAAACATATTAGATCCTTGAAATTTATGAGACATTTACTTTCCAACAAAAAGTGCATGTCTCATTAATTTTAAGGATACAATATTTTTATATAAAGTAATTTTCCTAAATAAAAAGTATTTTTAATTCTTAACACCCAATTTTTATTACTAAGACAAATGTCAAAAAAAGGTAATATCCTTACAACATAAAGAAGCAATCCATGTTTATACTATTGTTAATAATTATAATTATGTACAATAATTTATTAAATAAATAATTTTACTATTTCATTGCAATTAATAATTCTTTATAATGAATTATAATATATTTATTAATTTTATTATCGTTATAAATTATTAATATATTCTAGTTTATGACTAAATATTTTGGGAAAAACAAGAGAAAAGTATGTGTTTCATAAATTTCAAGGATCCAAACATTTTTATATAAATCAATTTTCCAAAATAAAAAATATTTTTGATTTATGAGTCCAAAATTTTATTACTAAGATGATATTAATTATTGAACAAGGTACTATTCTTTACAACATAAAGAAATAAACCCTATTTATACTATTATTGATAATTATAATTATGCACAATAATATATTAAAGAAATAAAATTTAATATTTTATTACAATTAATAATTATTTATAATGAATTATCATATATTTATGAATAATATATTAAATAAATAATTATCACTATTTTATATAATTAATAATTATCCATAATAAATTATCATACATTTATTTATTTTGTTATTATTATAAATTATTAATAATTCTAGTGAATGACCAAATAATTTGAGAAATTGAAGAGATGCATAGTTAATTAATGAGAGGTTGTGGATCATTAGCTTTATAAATGATGGTATAATTATGAGTTATAAAAAAATTAAGAGGGTTAAAAAAAAAATCAAAAGTTTTGACATGGGTATTCTCTTTTATAAGTAGTATAGGTCTATCGTAATTGTAAGGGTATAAAATATTCATAATTTTCCTATCTTTAGAATAACTTTATTATCTCTAGATCATTCCAAATTATGGGCGAGAGTAAGATTTGAACTCACATAATTAAATATATAATTTATCATATTATATGTTATATAATTCGTCATATTATATGTTATAAGAGAATAATATATAAAATAATAATTAGAGATAAATAAAAAAGTCTATTTTCCGCAAATATTATTAAGTACATGGCAATGCGGAAATATATAACTACTAAAAATTTGACTATGGATCACTATAAAGCAATTCTTTTTTATATTAAATAGTATAAAATTTTAGCAACTCCTAATAATTTTTTATATTATGGGAAAAATGTATTTTCTACAATGATTTTAGTTAATATTTAGTAAGTGAAAAGAAACTTTCTTTTGCTCAAATAATATTACATTTTTAGAAAACTATAACACAAAGACTTTGGAGTATCTTTCAGCAGATTTAAAATTTAGGTATAAAAGTTAGAAAATTGATGAAATTTTAGGGTTTTGAAATGCAATTAGCTTTTATATAAACTTTAGGATAATAAGTTTAATATGTGCATGTGCACGTGTATTAATGCTAGTTATCTTTTGAAATACCTTCAGTATTTTCAACCCCCCCC
>BQKN01064938.1:156547-180520 GCA_022839385.1 Asparagus kiusianus | reverse complement strand
GTATTGGATGTTCAAGGGCAAATTATTATTACTATTCCAGCAGTTGGGTCATTGCGACGACAACGATATTTTAGCGAAACCTTTGTGCTCCTGTCATTTGATCTGGGGAAATCACAAGTTACAACTCATACCAACCCCTGAATCCATCCGCGACTACCACCTCCAGGCTTTAGTGGAATGCGCGCGCGGAGGACTTGCACACTTCCCTTGTGAAACATCCTTCCCATAATCAATACTCGTTTGTGGGCTCTTTCTTAACGATATGGAACTAATGGCTCCACTACCAACACTACAACAAAGGTTGTAAATTATGATATATTTTTTACCTTTATGCGACACATATTTGTGTCGCACAAATAGAGCGTGACACATACCATAAGCGTGGTTAGAGCATGTGTGTAGAGTGTCTTTCTACACATGTGAGAATGTGTTACAAAACTCAATGACACATATATATGTCGAGTGTGGTGTGTGTCAAGAGTGGTGACACATAGTTGCGTCTAGACCATTAAAAATATAAAGAGTATTATCATTCAACATTATAATTCCCAGAAGACCACCCATGCTAGGATTATTTTCACAAAAGCATATTTAACTATAGAGTATTTTAGCCTATACACTATCATAAATGTTTAATCATCATTATAATTAAAATCTAGGATTTATTATTTAAGCCCATTAATAGATCTTCTCACAATCTATATTAGACTATTAACCTTTTTCAATTATATTTAATTGTATATTTAATAGCACAAATACGTGTCGTGATTTGCTACACTTTTTATTTGTGTCACTATTGTTTAATCTTTTACAAATAAAATGACACTTTCATATGTGTCATAAAATAAGTATGGACACATATATTTTTGGTCAATGAAAATTTTTATTCATTACCAATATATGAAAGTTATAATACATCAATGTCTTTCTCAAGACTGATTACAGAATCTAGCCTTCAAACTAAAAATTCTCTACATAACTCTTTATGTGCTGTGGTATATTATCATTCAATATCCTTGTATATACATGTATCTTTATCAAGCTAAAGAGATGATCAGGGCCTCTTGATTGCAACTGAAATATACGAAAGTTCCTCTCTTGCCAAATCATGTAGACTGAAGTAGATAATGCCAACCTTTTAAGCTTTATTTTGAAACTTTTCCCTCTCAAATTGTTCCCAAACCAGCTGGTGATTTGATCCCAATTACACGATTTCCTTTTGAAGCATAGCCAATCCATTACTTGATTCCAAACACTAGCTGAAAATTGGCATTCAAAGAAAAGGTGCTGACAGGTTTCAATCTGTCCTTCTCTTGAACATAGTGTGCACTGATTTGAGCTCAAAATCCTCATTTTGCAAAGTCTTTCTTGTGTTAACAGCCTCAATAAGAATGCCAACCAGAGAATAAAGGAATGTTTAGGTAGATTCCATCCACCCCAAACTGTCCCTGACCATGTATTCAGATTTGAGTGTTGAAAAATTCTCCTGCACATCACTGAAACTTTGATTTTATCATTAGCACAGCTATCACTGATGACATTCTGGAGATTATTCACACTACCAAGTTTATCAATCAACAAATTCCTCACTCTTAAAAGCTGCCTCCACTGCCATGAATCACTCTTCTTTGGTTGGACTTGCCAGATAGTATGTTGTCTTAGA
Organism: Asparagus kiusianus; assembly: GCA_022839385.1. NCBI lineage: Eukaryota > Viridiplantae > Streptophyta > Magnoliopsida > Asparagales > Asparagaceae > Asparagus > Asparagus kiusianus. Next base: position 178,857 of record BQKN01064938.1, on the reverse strand, counting down.
TAGTGACCATGAATCCACTTAATCCAAAGGATATCCTTCTTGAGGTGAATCATCCAAAGAAGTTTGGCCGCCATAGTATAATTCTAATGCACAGCAGAGTATATCCCAAGACCCCCATGATCAGTTTCCTGGCATACAGAATCCCAGCTCACCAAGTGAATTTTATGTCCCCATAAGAAATCTGAGCACATTTTATCAATTTTTCGAAGAACTTTGATAGGGAGAATGTAGTTACTGGTCCAGTAGGTTTGTATCCCCATAATCACTGATTTTATCAGTTGTAACCTGCCGGCATATGAGAGGGATCTTCTCTTGAGCCAATTATTAAATTGGTCTGAAATCTTGTTAATAAGGGGAGAGCAATCCATCCAAGAGAGTCTTTTAGCTATCAGAGGTAGTCCCAAATATCTCAAAGGCAAAGTTCCCTCAGAGAAATTAAGGAGATTGCAGATTTGGCTCTTCAGATTATCATCTACGCCACTCATGAATATGGAACATTTTGATGGGTTAGCTTCTAGGCCAGAAGCCTTACTGAATTCAGCCAGACAATCCCTTAGTCTTGATATTGTATTCATATCAGCTCTGCCAAAAAGAAGCAGATCATCCGCAAAAGCTAGATGTGTTATTTTCGGTCTTGAGCACTTAGGATGAAACTTGTATAGCCTGTCCTCCTTGAGAGTGTTTAATTTCCTAGACAAATATTCCATACCAATAACAAACAAATAAGGTGATAAAGGATCCCCCTGCCTCAAACCTCTAGCACCTTGAAAATATCCAAGAGGAGTACCATTAATAGATATGGAAAATTTTGGGGTAGAGATGCACTCCATAATCCAGGAAATCATGTTGTCTGGGAATCTTAAACCTTTAAGCATGTCACTGATGAACACCCAACTAATTGTATCAAAAGCCTTTCTCAAATCAATATTTAATATGGCTCTAGGGGAATTGTTTTTCCTGCCATAGTGCTTAACAATCTCGTGAGCTAAAAGGATATTGCTTGATATAAGCCTACCCTTCACAAAAGCACTCTGTGCATCACTTATCAGGTATCCCACTAATTTTTGAATTCTGGATGCAATGATTTTGGTTATGATTTTATACACACAGTTGCAGCAAGATATAGGTCTAAAATCTGCAGCATATTGAGGATTAAGAACCTTAGGTATCAAAGTAATGGAAGTGGAGTTGAAAGTACCAAGCAGTTTTCCTGATTTGAAAAATTCTTCCACTGCAGAGAAAAGTTCTTCACTGATAACACTCCAGGATGCTTTGAGGAATAGGGCATTGAAACCATCTGGGCCTGGACTTTTATCATTTGACATAGAAAAGACAGCTTGTTTAATCTCATCCCTTGTAACTAGAGAACTCAGCTCATGTCTTTGATCAGAAGAGAGAAGAGGGCCATTTGCAATAATTTGTAGTAATCCACAATTTCAGTAACAATATCAGCACTGTCAGTGATCCTAATTCCATTCTCTGTATATAGAAATAGAATTCTGTTTTGATGCCTTTTCTTTTTCATGATAGAATGGAAGAATTTAGTACCTTTATCCCCATCAAGACACCAATTAATGTTTGCTTTCTGCTTGTAAAAAGATGATTCACAGTCCAGAAGCCTTTCATATTTTTTGGTACAATCTTTCTCTCTTCTTATCAGAACAGGATTGAAAAGATCCCCACACAGTAGCCTTTGAACTTCAGTTAAGCTATTTTTTGCTCTAAGAACTTGCTCGCTTATATTCATATAGTGCTTCTTATTTAGATCTTTAAGAGCAGTCTTAAGCATTTTGAGCTTAGAATGGAAACTGTACATTTTGAAACCTTCTATGTTTTGCTCCCAAACAGCTTTGACTGTAGGCATGAAGTCAGGATGCTTTACCCACATGTTGAAGAATTTGAATGGCCTCTTACTAGCTATAATATCATCTTCTATGGTTAGAAGAGCAGGAGAATGATCAGAGCAGCTAGGTGTTTACGGTGAAAGTTGCTGTCTTCATTGCTATCGAATCTATTACAACTTTAGTCATTACAATAAACTCGAATAAAATAAAAAGTTAATCTTTTTATAAGATCTCCTTACACAATGAAAATAAAACAAGTTTACAACTTTATCAAACAAACGCAGGGAGATCGTTTATCGATCTTCTGCTTGCGTGGGTGTCTTTACCTGTGCCGGGGTTTATCAGTGGACCACCGTCGATCAGATCTGATTGTTGAAAAATTGGACAGAGCTTCGTCTATCCGCGAAGGGATCGAGAAAACTGTAGCTCTTATCTCGGCAAAGCGAGATAATCACTCTTTTTAAGATTACCGCAACGGGATAATCCTAAGGAACGGATCCGAGAAATTATAGATCTGACGAATCTCTCTCTCTTGCGTTGAAGAACTAGATCCAATCTCTCCTCCTCCTCTCTGAAATTCGTGTACCTTCAGTCTTCAATCCGGCAGGGCTTCGCCTAATCTCCAAAATTCCAGATCTAAAAAAATGAGGCCTAAGGCTTGTATTTATAGGCTTGAGGGGATAACGGGTGGTTAAAATCGCATAAGGGCCCAAATCTACCTTGGAGACACCCCAGGGTGTCTCCACCTGAGCCGAGACACCCTTGGGTGTCTCGGCTTTGGCCGAGACACCCTGGGGTGTCTCGTTTGTTCCGAGACACCTCGGGGTGTCTCATTCAGGCTGAGACGCCGTGTTTTGTACATTTGTCCGTTTCCTCCGTAACTTCTTCATCCGAACTCGGATTTGAGTGATTCAAAGTGCGTTGGAAAGCCGACAAGGAGTTCTATCAGTTCCAATGGTTGGATCATCTGTAGAACAAATGAGAAACAAAGGGCATTTCGTTTTTTGTAAGTGACACGGGGCTCCCGATCAGTTCGTATCTTTATTATTCTGAAACTCCGTTGCTTCACATAGTTTGCCGATTCACTTCGAGCATTCGTTGACGTTAATCAAGCTTCTTTGAACCAGATGGTGACGTTCATCGTCTTCTCTTAGCTTTGAGCTGTTCGTGGAGACCTATAGGCAATTTTCGATGCCTACACTAGGTAGTAGATATTCAACTTGGCTTGTTGTATATAGATGAATCCAGTCTTCATTCACTAAGCATCTATCTAATCTGGACCAAATTCTTGTATCTGCATTTTTCTTATTGTTCCATGTAAAGTAGCATCCAGTTGATTTCAAATGTAGAAGGTGACTGGAGTTGATAAAGTTCCGAAAATCTTTAATATCAGATTCTGATACAGATACTCCTCCTATCTTCTCATCATAACCAGTAATTGCATTAAAATCCCCTCCAATAACCCAGGGACCAGTAACATTGCTGTTAAAAGTTAGAAGATCACTCCAAAGAATTCTCCTGCTTGTCATTTGGTTATGAGCATAAACAATGGTACATAAGCTGGAGAATTTACCATCTCTAGATTCAATCCAACAGGTAATGTATTGATCTGTTAAGATTATATCTTGTACTGTAAGAACATCACTATCCCATAGTAACCAAATCCTTCCATTACCAGCTTCATTTACATTAGAAATCCACTTCCAGTCTTTTGTTATTTTCACAGCCAAACTTTGAAGTTTATTACCAGGAATTTTAGTTTCCAGAAGACCCAACAATGAGAGATTGTAATCTTGAATAAACTGTTTCACTAACTTATGCTTAGAGGATTTATTAAATCCTCTTATATTCCAAATAGCAATGTGCATTAAAAAGAGCTCCCACCCCTGTCAACACATGAGGGATCATCCAATGAAGAGAAAAGAGATAACTGAATACCTGAGTTAACAGGTTTGATTATAGAAGCTCTTCTTGTAATTTTAGCCCTGCTTATACTGGAAAATCCAGTTGCATTAACACTTGGAGTAGCTTGATGAGATTGCAAATCATTTATTGCATTTATTCCATATTTTGCTGCTTTTCCAGTCCCTGATCCATTCACCTGGACAACAAAAACTATCTGTGCATGTTTTTGTGCACGTTTTCCAGTTAACAAAGCTTCCTGATTTGGGGGATCAAAAAATTTTCTATTTTTTCTTCCTATGTACTAGTATCAATATTGGTCTTGTTGTGCAGAGATATTTCCTGGAACAATAAGCTCAGCATTGGCTTCCTCCTGCACAGACTGTTTAGCAACAGGAACCCACATTTTCTTTGTTTTGATTCTTCTACATTGCTCATTATCATGGCCAATTTTGCAGCATACTGTACACCATTTGGGCTTGAATTCATATATGACTGGTTGAACATAGCTAGTTCCATCAGGCCCTTTGATTGTCAACTGGTCTGGCAAAGAGTCATTTAAAGGTAGTTTCACCTCTATTAAAACTCTTGCATAGCTAAGTCTTGTTAGGTCTCATGTTATGAGCCTACATCTTCTAATCTTGTTTTGATGATTATAAACAATTCCTAATATTGTTTGTCTAGTGTTTATGTTTCCTATTAGGTATTCTAGACAAACAATGAATTGGAGGATGGATGGAATTGCGCTTCAACGATCATATCCAAAGGAGGTTGGCGGAATATCGGTGAAGCAATGCTATTCAAGTTAAAGATCCAAGATCTCGCTTCATCCGCATGTGTACCAAGTCAAGCTTATTGAAGATCAAGATTGCTTGGGTAATTTAGTTTTAGGTTTTATATTATGTGTGTTAGTACTTTAAGCTCAATTATATACACACATACACATTTCGTTTTGGTCTTTGTATATATATATAGTTATATATATACATATACGTTTTGGTTTGATTTTGTAGATATGAAACAAATATATATTCATATATATGTTCATATATGTTTCATATTCTATCATATTTGAAAAATGATGAGTTTTTACTATTGGGGAATGCGATTATAAAAATTCTTTTTGTAACATGTTTATTATCATGTTTATAAACATTTCCCAAAGTTTCATAATTTTTGGAATTTATTTATTATTTTTAAAGGCACTTTAAAAGTCAGATTTTCAGCCTGTACAGTGCCTGTGCACGTTTATAAGTCGACTTATCAGAGTTGACAAGTCGACTTATGAAATGCTCTGGAATGTGCAAAAACTCTCTGCCAAGTCGACTTACTCTAACTGTTAAGTCGACTTAGACTAAGTCGACTTATGACATTTTACAAGTCGACTTATGTGCTGTGTTTTGTGTGTTATTTTTATCTGGCAAGTCGACTTATGTAATCTTTCAAGTCGACTTATACCAAGTCGAATGCAAGTCGACTTATAAATATGACTGTTGAACAGTAACGACTATTTTCCAGATCTGTTTTTGTGTGGGTTTTTGGTCATTTCCTTGGGGTTTTGGCTGATGTCTTGGGTTGTTATAAATACCCTATTGCATTTACCTCTCTCACTAATGAAGAGAAAAGTTTTAAAGAGTTTTTACAAGTTTGTTTAAGGGTTTCTAAGTGTGTTTAAGAGTTTGGTTTGTGGAGAAAATTTCACAAGAGCAAGTGGAGATCATCCTTGGTGTTTGAGCATTCATTCTTCTCCTTCTCTCTTGTCATCTTTAGAGAAGTGTTTCTAAACTCATCTAGCAATTTATTATTTTGATTATAAATTTCCATAAGCTAGATTTACATTGAGTTTAGTTTATTTGTTTTATTGATACTCTTTGTTCACAGAGCTTATTGTATTTACATTCATAGTATAATTTGGGGTTGTGGGTTTGTGACATTGAGAGTGTGCTTAATTGAGTTCTCGCCTTGTATTAGAGAACAAATTTTTTGTTGTGAGCTTTCATTGTGAGATCACTTGTATTACACTAGTACACCAAGAGGAGTGTGTGGTGAGAGACGGGGTTGTCCCAAGAGTAGTGGCGTCGGTAGCCTAGAGAGAGGTGGTAATTCTGAGCACTTGAGGAAGACACGGGCTAGAGACCAACACTTGAGGTTGTAGTTAGTGTAGTTACATTGTGAGTGATTGCAGAGTTTTCGGTTAGCTAGAAAACCGAGTGTGTAGAGAAGTTCCGGCTTCCAAACCGGGTGTGATAGTGGAGATATCCTCAAGATGAGGAGCGGGGACGTAGGTCAAGCGGACCGAACCTCGTGAACATATCGTTTTGTTTGTGTTTACATTGGCGCACTTATTTTCATATTTATATTGCCTTTGTCAATTGCACATTGTTTATATTCCCACTATCTTATTTTGTTTGTTTCACCCTTGTATTAGTTGTATATCCTTGCATATATATCTTGTCATATATCATACTTGCTAGGATATTTGTCAATAAGTTTTAATTTGGCATAAATCGGATTAGATTAGCATAAACCCTATTCACCCCCCCCCCCCCTCTAGGGTTCCTTCCTAGCGGCAGTAGGGTTCTTTCAAGCCTCTGTCTAGTTGCAGTTAGTTTGTCAGTTGAGATAGGCTTTCCAATAAGACTAGCAACTTTACTAATTCCTGTAGAGCTCTAGAGATTCAATCTTAAGTTTGGAAATTGTATCCACATAGGATAGTAGAAATCTTGCATCTTATCCAAATCTGTTTCAATATTCCAAGGTTTTAACATAAGAGGTCGAGATCCAAAGAACCAGGGTCCTGCTTCAAGAATATCTCTCATTGATTTCTCTGAATGAAAATCAAAAAGGAAGAGTCCCTGCTTGATTAAGGAAACCTTCGGTATAGAGATAGTTCCCCATAACTTGTTAACATAGGATTCCATTGATTTAAACTTGACATTTAATCCTATGACATGTCCAATTAGGGCATTTTTTCCATAAATTTTCTCCTTCCTTCCATTCTTTATCAGAAAATGAAACTGTGTTTGCATTATACGATGGCAAAAAACTCAGAGAAAGTCCATTTCCTGCTTTCCTATTATCAGTAAACAAGCTAGCAAAAGTTTTACTTGTTACTGATTCCATCCCTTCCACATTTTCCTTATTTTTCTGTTTATGAGAACTTTTTTCCTGGCCATTCTCTTCTGATTTCTCCTTAGAATTTGCAGAATTTTTATCAACATTCCTATTTGAAGCTTCAGAATCTAAGGAAAAAAATATCCTCAGACCTAATCTCAACTGGATTCCTCTTAACAGCAGTATTCACAAGATCAGGACCAGAGAATCTAGCAGGAGATGTAGAATTTTTCTGGATCAAATTTGAATCAGGAGAAATTACCTCAAATTCAACTTCATCCGCCCAGGAAACTTTGGAGTATGGACACATATAACTTTTGTTGGAGTACAAAAAAATGGAGGGATCAATATTTAATGGTAACCATTAATTATCTAGTTGATGGATATATGATTTTTCTTTTCTTTGAGTGCAATTTAGGAATGAGTGCAATATGGGGGGTGGGGGGGTGGGGGGGGGGTGGTAGGGGTATGATGAAGCATGATGAATGTTACATTTAGAATGAAACAGTCATGTGCTACCAAAAAGATATATGAAGTGCAACATATCTAATTGCTAATTAATTTTATTGTGTTGTACCGCGTATCTGTACAACAGAGATGCATATATGGCCTTCGGATTCTCTCTTTTTTTTTAATTAATTAGGTGGGCGAGAGTCCAAAAAAGTTTACATTTTGGATACACTTAGTTAACTTATTTTGGTTCAAAGAAACTACAACAAAAATCTCAAGAGTCAACGAGAAAAATAAGCAAAAAACCAACGGCATCCATGCAAATTAATTAGACAAGCAGAAGGTCAAGTCAAAAATAGAAAGAAAAAAAAAATTCTTATGGATGGAAATCTATCTCAAAGCGCGACTCCATCGCATCCGCCTGTTGCCGATAACCAAATACGCCATAGCTATCAACGAACCCAGTTTTAATTTCAAATACCCTAAACAAACCCGCATTCCCTCCCCGGCCTCATCACGAAACAATGGCCCTCTCTTTAAAACTCTCTCTTTCCTTCCTCGTTCTCGCCCCCCTCCTGGCCCTTGCGAGCTCTAAATCAAAAGATAGAGACTACATCAACAAGAATGTCATCGATCGATGCTGGAGGAACGACCCTCATTGGGCTAGCGCGAGAAAAGATCTCGCGTGGTGCTCGATAGGGTACGCAGGAAAGATGAAGAAGCTCGCTGGATCAGGTGTCAAATACTATGAAGTGACCGATTCGAGCGACAACCCGGAGAAGCCGAAAGAGGGCACGTTGCGTTACGGGGCTACGACGATCCCTGGAAAGGTTTGGATTACTTTCAAGAGTGACATGACGATCAAGCTCAAAATTCCGATCTTTATTAGCAACATGACGGCTATAGATGGACGGGGTGCAACTGTTCATATCGCCGGTGGGTCTGGATTGGTCGTCGACAAGGTATATATTGTTAGAAAGTTATTAAATTAAGTTAACTTATAACATGCAAATAAATCCGAAATTAAAATAAACAGAAAAGTCTGGCCTGATCGGGTAGCAGTCGTGTAAGCACTGTCCTAGAAGATTGATCGAGGACCCGCCTATCGCCCTAGCGCAAATGATCCTCTCTCCCCTAGCGGTAAAAGTCCCCGGAAACAGCCGACCTCTGTACTCGAACAAGAGTATAGAGCTTCTGCTCAGATGAAGAAGATTGTCGAAATAATATAAGTAACAATAGCAAATTTTGAGAGGGAGAAGAGTAAAGAATGTTCTTGGGCTTCGAAGACAGGAGAGAGGGAGAAGAACTTTGGTTGTTATGTATATTACCGAGCTGGTAAGAGGCGGTATATATAGGGTTGAGAAACCCTTAGCTGTTGAGAAATCTCCGCGTAATGTTTGCTAAATTCGCGTGTAACTTTCGACCGTTTGCATGTTCTCCAAAAAATGTGCAGTTGTAACGCACGTTCTCCATGCGAAAAACGTGTAAAAAGAAGTTAAAAAATTCAATATGTGGAACATGGCGTGTGCGCTTGTGTGTTAGCCAAAGCCCATACAAATGAAAGCACATAACACCCCCTTCTTGGAAACCCTCAAAGTTTAAAGAGAGGAGAACAAATTTACACCCTCTACTATTCACTAACTTAGTCCATGTGGGATTATTCTTTGAAGACAAAATTGTCTTTTCTCCCACAACATAGCCAACATATATTTTATATCACTGTAAATTACAAGAAATCCCTTTTCTTTATATTATGCTGCTCTTTTTAAAGAAGTCACCTTATTTAACAAGTGACCGTTATCCAAACCGTTAAGTTCTATAATAAGGTTTTGTCCTTAATTTAGGCATGTAGGGAAATGTACGTACACTTGGATCGATGGACTCCTTCACAAACATAGCACTTTCGAATGATCCACATATTTTGGGAACTAAAGGAAAAAAACGACGAAAACTTAATTAGTTCTTTGATGAATTAATGAAAACCCTCTAAATTTGTATAATTGACACAGAATCACCACCCCAGGGTTAAGCCGTTAAGGTCACAATTTAATTACCCACCTCTCTTCTCATTATTTCTACGTAATTAGCTTGAATGTTAAAGCTAATATCATAGGATTACTTTGATTACTATATGCCATCTCATATAAACAGATGCATGAATTATATTACATTGAAAATGGATAATAAATTAGACCAAAATTTAATTAATGTTTTGTTTAACTATAAACTGAAAATTATGAGGGTAAATTATCACCTTTAAATTATCATCTTACAGTAGAGCACGACGTACTCCTATCAGAACCAATCGCATGCATGTGTCCAGTTCCGAGCCCTTTAATGGGAAAAAGTGGGAGAGATGATTAAAATGGGAATATATTTACTCCTATATATTTTGTGGCTCAGAGCCGCTAGTACGTCGCATTAATTAATTACACCTGTCCCGATATAATTAAGGATTAATTACACGCATGCAGTAGGTACTAATATTATCTATTAATTTGAAAAGCTTGCAATTATATAACATCTGCATTTTTTACGTACCAGGGGAGCAACGTAATAATCCACGGGCTGCACATCCACGACATCCAGTCGACGTCGTCGGGCAAAGTGGTGATGCCGGCCGGCCACGTCGTCTCCATCAGCAGGCAGGATCTCGACGCTATCAGCATCAAGACATCCACGAAAGTGTGGGTCGACCACAACACGCTGTACAGGGGGAAGGACGGGCTCGTGGACGTAACGCACGGGTCGAGGAGGGTGACCGTCTCCAACAACCTGTTCAAGGAGCACGACAAGGTCATGCTCCTCGGCCACGACGACTCCTTCGTTCAGGACAGGGAGATGAGGGTCACGGTCGCGTACAACCATTTCGGGCCTGACTGCAGGCAGCGTATGCCGAGGATCCGACACGGGCGGGTCCACGTCGCCAACAATTACCATGATGGCTGGTACGAGTACGCCATCGGTGGGGGTGCCAACCCTACCATCATGAGCGAAGGCAATCTGTATATTGCCACCGACCACCCGGATCATAAAAAAGTAAGTACTATGTGAAATATTTTACCCTTAAAACAATAGTAAACGTGCATAGTTAAAGAAACTCTAATGAACATAAAAAATACATAGACTTATACTTTGTTACATTTTATGAAGTTTAGGATGAAAATGTAAGTACTTAATTAGTTAAAAGTTGTTTTCTCATAAAAGAATATTCAATATGGAAGGGTCTACTAGATAACTCATAATATTAAAAAACTTATTTAATATTTTTGCATCGAGACAAATTAACTAGAAATTAATAGATCTAGGATTCTTTTTCTCTTAAACCATCACCTGTCCAAAAATGTAGGTCGCGTGGAGAGAATCAGGCGATAACTGGCATGTGAAATCTATCGGAGATGTATTTGCAAATGGAGCCGTCTTCTCCCTTCAGGCAACAGACGAAAATACAAAGCCTCCGTACGGTCAAAAGCAGAGGTTCGACGTTGGAAGTGGAAATGATGTGGCGGAGATAACAAAAGATGCAGGGGCTCTCTCCTGCAGCACTTCGAAATTATGCTAAGCATTAATGTGGGTTATTTATTATAACCTTAATCTCTTATAAAGCAGTTGATGAATCATGCTAATTGTATTATATTGCTGTTTTTACTTTTTATTACTTCCATGCGTATACTGTAATGTTGATTTTATTTATTTCGTTAAGGGTTTCAAGACGAAATGGAGATATTGTTTATATTTCATTCATTCATCATCTGAGTATTAAGAATGTCGCTCGAAACAGTTTTATTTTTGTGATTGTCAAGTTAATACGGGTGTGGCCCATTCTCAGGACTTACACATGAGCCCATGAAATGTGTTGAAGTAGCTCTAAGTGACACATTAGAGCCCACAAGGCCAACAACTCCTAGCCCACTAATAAAAAGTGAAGAAGAAAGAAAGAAAATGCACGACTCGAAATTGAAAACTTGATCTTTTCAATAGTGTGAATGACGTCATTGTTCATTTTCTTTTTTGTTATTCGTAAACAGTTCTTGGTGTGTAGTGCTCGCCAACCACTCGAAAATTATCGCAGGGTTATGTTTATATTTATCAAAATGACCACTACATCCATTGAATAAGTAAAAAAAAAAAAAAGAGCAAACAAGCAAACGCAATACTTTTAGTAATTTGGCCGATTAGTTCCTTTCTATTTACTAAAATTTCTACCAGTTTATCTTTTTTAAAAAAAAATTTCTACCAGTTTCTATGCATTATAAATTCAGGTGGTGGTCCTTTTTTGTGTTTGAGAAGGACAATATCGGTTTACAGGGGTGAAGATAAAAAGAGTGGCTATGAATTCATAGCAGGGTGAAGGCTGTGAAGCCACATGAGAGAGGGGGGAGAGAGGGAGAGAGAAACATGTGACATTAATCTTGTCTATGCATCGAGAATGATGCTTCAATTTGCTGTTACACTGCAGTTACGGCTGCATCGAATCAAACAAACTATATTATGTGATTGTTTGCGTTGGAGGAAACAAGATTCTTATTAGGGTGCATTTGACAACCTAAAGAAGGAGATTAGGGGTTGTTTGGTTCGTTTTTTAACTCGGTAGAAAAGTTTTACACCGTCTTCACATCAGATTTTTCGTGGCTACGTAGGATATAAGTTTTCCGTCGGTTTTTTCCTATCTTTGGTTCGCTAGGGTTGAAGAAGGGAAACTCGGTGAAAATCACCGTCACATCAGATTTTTTTCTCTTCCCCCAATTCTTTCCTCAACTTCGTGAAATCGACAAAAACTACAGTCACGTCAGCTTTTTACCATATACTCAAAAGTTTTCCCTTTTTTTCCATGCGAACCAAACACAAGAAAAATAAATACATTGGTTTCCCACCATTTTTTTGTGCGAACCAAAACGAAACAATCTATTTCTTAGAAAAATTTAGAAAACTCAAAACTTATGTTTTTATACATGGAAATGCATTTCCCTATATCTAGGAAACGAACCAAACAGCCCCTAAATTTAAATCTAGTCTTTTTTTTTTTTGGTAAATGAAAAATTTTTATTCATTTTCCAATTTTTGAAATGAGAGCACATCAAGAACCAGAATGGTCTGGCAACCAAGAACAAAAAACTAACTTATTTACAATCTATTTATTCTTTCTCTCAGATGGTCTGGAATTTTTTCCTGCAGCACTTTCATAAGGACAGAAATCTTCACCTCCCTCACAAGTTGATCGGAACTTCTACACTTTTGCTGAAAAATTCTTGAGTTCCTCTCCTTCCATATCCAATATATTGTTGCTGTCAGCACCATTCTCTTCATCTTCTTCATAAATCCTAAACCCTTCAGGTTGTTATTAAACCAATTCATCACACAATCCCAATCACATGATCTCCAAGTAAAGCCCAACCATTCCATCATTTCATTCCAGACTGAAGCTGAGTATTGACACTCGAAGAAGAGGTGTTTTTTTGATTCAGGCCTGTTAGCTGTGCACAATACACATTGATTCTGATTAGCTTCCAAGATCTTCATGTGATATAGCCTATCTTTAGTCAGCAGCCTCGAGAGGATGGCAAGCCACATTATCAAAGAGTGCTTGGGATAGTGCAAGCCCCCCCAAACTGTCTTCGACCAGTTTACAGTAGCAGAAGAGTAAAAAATAGCATTGTATATTGAGGAGATTTGAATGTTACCATCTTTGAGACAGCTATCAAGAACACCTTGAATATTCCCCATACTTCCAAGTCTGTTGATCACCAAATCTCTCACTTTTAGGAGTTGGCGCCACATCCAAGAGTCATTTTTCCTCGGTTGAATTTGCCAAATACTCTGATTTTGTAAATAGTTCTCATGGACCCATTTAATCCACAGTAAATCCTTTTTAGCATGTATCATCCATAGTAGTTTAATACCTGCTGAATAATTCCAGTACCTGGCAGTGAAGAGACTCAATCCTCCATGTTCTTTATCCTTGCATACTTCTGACCAGGAAACTAGATGTATTTTGTTTCCCCATAGGAAAGCAGAACACATTTTATCAATCTTTTCCAAAACCCTTATCGGAAGGATATAGTTGCTTGTCCAATAGATTTGGATTCCAATAATTACAGATTTTATTAGTTGGATTCTCCCCGCATATGACAAATGTCTCCTGCTCTGCCAAGATTGGAGTTGATCAGAGACTTTAGATATTAAAGGAGAGCAATCAAGAAAGGAGAGCCTCTTAGAGATCAGTGGCATGCCCAAATATCTCATTGGCAAGGAGCCCTCTGTGAAGTTTAAGAATGTGCATATTTGCATCTTTGTGTTATCATCGATACCACTCATGAGGATTGAGCTTTTACTAGAATTAATCTCTAGCCCTGAGACATTGCTGAATTCTTGAAAACAGCTATGTAGCTTAGCTATTGAGTCCAAATCAGCTCTACAAAAAAGCAGCAGATCATCGGCAAATGTCAAGTGAGTAATATTCATTCTAGCACATTTCGGGTGGTACTTGAATCCTCTGTCTGAGCTGAGGGTTTTCAGTTTTCTAGATAGATATTCCATACTTATAACAAATAAAAATGGAGATAATGGATCCCCTTGTCTTAGTCCTCTAGCTCCCTCAAAGTATCCATGCAAGGAACCATTTATTGATAATGAAAATCTAGGAGTTGAAATGCATTCCATTACCCACTTGATCATATTGCTAGGAAATCCCAGCCCTGTAAGCATATATCTGATGAACCCCCAGTTTATCATGTCAAAAGCTTTCCTCAGGTCAACATTAAGTACAGCTCTTGGAGAATTATGTCTTCTTCCATAGTGTTTGAGAAGTTCATGAGCCAACAGTATATTATTGGAGATGAGTCTTCCCTTTACAAATGCACTCTGTGCATTATCAATCAAGTACCCAATCACTTTCTGTATTCTTGCAGTAATGATTTTGGAAATAATCTTGTATATACAGTTGCAGCATGAGATAGGCCTATAATCAGCTGGTGAACTGGGGTTGAGTATTTTAGGTACTAGAGTAATGGAGGTGGAGTTTAAGGCACCAAGAAGTTTACCAGTATGGAAAAATTCCTCTATGGCTTTGCATATTTCATCTTCAATGATATTCCAAGCTGCTTTGAAAAAAGAAGCACTGAATCCATCGGGCCCAGGGCTTTTGTCATCTGACATTGTAAATACAGCCTGTTTGATCTCCTCCCTTGTGACAGGAACTGCTAGCAAACTCCTTTGATTTGCAGATAAAATAGGACCATTTGCAATGACATTTGGGTCAGGCTCATCACAGTTACCAGAAGAACCAAGAAGACTTTTATAATACTCAGTTAGTTCATTAATGATTGTAGGCATATCAGAAGTTCTAGTACCATTCTCAGTATAGAGGGATAACACCCTATTATGATGTCTCCTGGCTTTCATGATTGAGTGGAAGAATTGAGTAGATTTATCACCATGCACAGCCCAATTGATACTTGCTTTCTGTCTGTAAAAAGATTCCTCACATTGTAGTAGAGTTGAATATTTCTTTAAGCATTCCTTTTCCTTGAGTATAAGATGAGAGTTGAACAGGTCAGAACTCAACTTATACTGTGTATCAGTAAGCTCATGCTTGGCTCTTAACACCTGCTCACTAATATTCATGAAGTTCCTTTTATTTAGCTCCTTCAACATAGGCTTGAGAAGTTTGAGCTTTGAATGTATCTTATACATGTAATATCCCTGTATCTCCTTATCCCAAGCAGACTTGACAGTAGAGAGAAACTCTGGGTGTTTTGTCCACATCTTGAAAAACTTGAAAGGTTTTTTCCCCTGGAAAATCTCATCTTCAATTATCAAAAGTGCTGGAGAATGGTCAGAACAAGCTGGTTGCAAGAACTCTACTTGGCTTGATGTATATTGTAAGATCCAAGATTCATTGACCAATACCCTATCTAATCTGCTCCATATTCTAGTATCAGTCCCTTGTTTATTATTCCAAGTGTAGAAGCACCCCGTGGTCTTGATATGTGTCAGCTGACTAGAGGAGATGAAATTCTGAAAATCCTCAGTATCTGCCTCAGAAATTGGCTTGCCACCCAGTTTTTCCTCATCACTGAGAATTGCATTGAAGTCTCCCCCAACTAACCAAGGACAATTTACTGATGATTTGAAGTTATGTAGGTCCTGCCATAGTGACTTCCTATCTTCTCTATGGTTGAGAGCATAGACTATAGACATTAAACAAGAAATTCTGCTGTCTTTTGAATGTATAGAACAAGTAATAAATTGCACTGTAGCTCTGACACATTGAACTGAAAGAATATCTTTATTCCAGAGGAGCCAAATCCTCCCATTGCCAGCTTCCTGAACATTAGAAGTCCGTTCCCAATTTTTAGCAATTTTATGAGCTATTTCATCCATTTTTGCTGAAGAAAGCTTTGTCTCTAGAAGGGCTAAAAAGGAAAGTTTATAGTCATGTATGAATTGTTTCACAATCAAGTGCTTAGGGGATTTGTTAAACCCCCTGATATTCCAAATTGAGAAGTGCATTACTGACTTCCACCCCTGTCAACATAACAGGGATCAAAATCAAGAATTTGAGAGCCCAGAGGTGAGAAATGAGATGCCTGAATAGAATTCCCTGGAGCTTTAGCTATTACTCTTCTAGCAACATTTGCTTTGCTAACACTTGTAAACCCTGAAGCATTTACTGTAGGAGAAGAAAATTGATGCAGAGTTGCTAATCCAAAATCCCCCTGCCTGACATTTTGAGTATCAGTCACTTTTTGTTGTGCATGTTTTACTGTAGTAACATTTTCAGGAAGTGTAGGATTATTCACCCCCAGGTTAGTCTCTGTCCCCATATGTGCATGAATCTTATTAATGCCTGAACTGGATTGAACATTTTCTTGTTGCATTTGTTTTGCTGGCAAGATATCCTTCCTAATATCCTGAACAGATACAGGATTAGCTGGCAATTCATTTGCTGCATTTTTTTCATTTCTGTTGACAGGAACCCATATTTTCTTCAACTTTTGTCTTCTGCAGTTGTCAGTGTCATGTCCAATTATATTGCAATTTGAACACCACCTTGGCTTAAGCTCATATATAATCTTTTGATTATACTTTTTCCCATCAGGCCCAATTAGATCCACTAAGTCTGGCAAAGGTTCCTTCAAGGGCAATTGAACTTCAACTAAGACTCTAGCGTAGCTTAATCTCTGCCTTGTGGCAGTGAGCATGTCTGTAGTAATAGGCCGACCAATTTGGCTAGATATTTTGCTGATTCCTGTAGCACTCCACAAATTAAGCTTCAGATTTGGAAGTTGAATCCACATAGGATAGGAACAATCCTGGACTTTTTCCATATCAACTTCAGCAGACCATGGTTTAAGTATCAAAGGTCTAGAACCAAAAAACCAAGGACCAGCATCTAACACATCCCTCATCTGTTGATCAGACTGAAAATCAAATAAAAACACCCCCTGTTTGAGTAGAGAAATTTTGGGAATAGTTATCCTACCCCATGCTTTATTAATAAAAGTTTCCATGGATCTGAATTTAACATTCAGACCTATAACATGTCCAATTAAGGAATGTTTCCAGAATTGTTCACCTTCCTTCCATTCTTCAGCCGAGAAAGAAACTGCAGTAGAAGAAGAATTTGGAATGAAATTTAGATCAAGTCCTTTACCTGGCTTCCTATTATCAGCAAAGAGACTGACATAAGATTTCTTTTCCTCCCCTGTATTGAGTTCATCAATCTTATCCTTCCCTTTATCTACCCCTACCAGATCTTCAAGACTTCCTTTTCCTTTTTCAGCAGAAGGGGAAATCACAATATTCTCAGTCACCATCAGATCTGTTTCTTTTGAAGATTGAGCAACAAAGGGGGTAAAAATCTCAACATCATCATCAAACTCCCTCGTAGACTCCTCAAGATTATCCACATTAACCTCCTCCATTTCATCAGCCCAAGAGGAATCTAACTGGCGATCAAGACCAGATCTGAGTAGATTAGGTTCAGAAATAGATTTCGTTTTATTCAAAATCTCTTCCATTGCCATTTTCTTCTTAGCTCCCTTAGGGCCAGTACTCTCCATCTCCATTGATGCCATAGATGAAGCTCGCAGCTTCATTACTGTTCTATTGCTCGCTAAATCTTCAGAAGACTCCATCGAACTACCAGAACCCTCAGCTTCTCTCAAATAAGAAGAAGAGGAAGGATAAACAAAGATCGAATCTCTTAAAGAAGCATCGATGACTCTCTTGTTCCCACTTTTCTTCTTCTTCCTCATTCGAGATCTGAGCGGAGGCGCACAATAGCGGTAATAAATCGCCCGCTAACATGCACCTAACTAACCGCTCCCCACAAAACTGATTATTAAATCTAGTCTTATTTTAAGATAAAATCTGATAGGAAAAAACTGAGCTAGAATTGATTCAGCTTTTCCTAGTCAGGAAAAGTCACTTAAACTATTTCACTAATTTTATTGCGTTTGGTATTGCTTTTTGATAAAGAATTATTTCGAACGACACTGTTATAGTCTAACTCTGGCCTATATTTATAATTATGAAAGACTTAGAAGCGCTTCTCCTAAAGGTTTAAAAGAGTTAATTGAATAATGTGCCTGGAGGATTTGTTTAATCTACGGCTTTAGATAGATTAACATATGACCCTTTTATTTATAAGGAAAGTAATGATGATTATTAGCGTTTTTTTATCACTATGGAAGAAGCTAGCGATGAATATAAATCTTTCATGGCATCTCAACTAACTAATACTTAGAGAGTGTTTGTGGAGACTTATTTTTTGGTCAAACTAGCTTTTAAGCTAGCTTTTTCTTTTCTACCTGGTTGGTAAAGCAATAAATGAGTTAGTTTATAAGTGACATTCTCAAAAGCTGGTGTACCCTAGCGTTTAAAAAACTAGCTTATAAGCTCACGCTTATAAGTTAGTTTTGACCAAATAAATTATATTTCTACCAAAACAATTTTTACATGATTTTTATCATAAAAGCTAAAAACCAACATAACACATAAGCTTTAAAAAATAAGCCTTTCCAAACATCCTCCTAGTCTTTCATCCATAATCCAGTACAAAATATAACACAAGTATACGCACAAAGCATCCACAATCACAAAATGTCAACATAACATCATCACAGAGAAAAGAAGAGCCGAACATTTTGTTTAGAACATCCAACATGGTCTTAAACCTCTTTTTTTATTCAACATTTTCTTTCTAATGTATGAACATGAGATAAACCCACAACTATTATAAATCTGGGTTATTTAAAATATTAGTCCCTCGATTCTTCAATGATTCCATGTTAGTTTGTCAAATCTTTAAAATTACTCATAAGTCCCTCAAATCCAATAGGATCTTGCAATTTGATCCCTCTAGGAGCAAAATACACTCTGCTCTCTCTTCTCTAACATGAATCCATTAAATTCCTACACCCAACTCCCTCTTTAAACCTTTACTCACCCTGCCTCAGACTGTTGTTTGGGATTCGTCCTATCGACAACATGTCAAATGAACCTTCTCGCGGAACATTTTCTCTGGATCTTGTGTTGAAAGAAGACAAGAAGAAATGACAACAAATAAAAAAAACTATGCAAAAAAAAATAGAAGAGAGAACACCAAAAGTTTAACGATGTTCGGCAACTTGCCTACGTCCTCGGGAGCCACACAATAATTTTCTTTAAATATTAAAGAAGATTACAAAGCTTGCAAGAGATGATCTCAAACTCCTTGAGATCACTCAAAAAAGAACTCTCTTTTTATTTCTCAAGGCGCGGGATTTTTCTCTAAAAAATTGCCGCTCAAGACGCTACAAAATCACCGCCAAAATCGCTACAGGAATTGCTCTGGAAAACTCACGTTTAAGTGGCGACCAGGGTTCCCTATTTATAGGGAAATGTTCCCTATTTATAGGGAAACACTAGGTCAAAATAGATTAGGAATCAGTTTTCTGCGAGTTCGCTTGACTACGAAGTTTGCCTGACTGCGAAGCTCGCCTGTATGACTTATGTTCGCCTGAACATAGTCAAGCTCTCCTGAACTGCTTCGCCTGCACTTGGAGCTCGCCTGTACTTAGAGCTTGCCTGCACTTAGAGTTCGTCTGAACCTCCAAAGCTCGTATGATCTTCCAAGTTTGACTAAACTTTCAAAGCTCGCCTGAACTGCAGGTTTGCCTGAACTCAGCTTCGAGCTTAGCCTGAACTTCCAAGTTCGCCTGAACTATCAACTTTGCCTGAACTTCCAAGTTTGCCTGATTTCTTAACTTAGAGAAATCTTTGTTTTGCATGCTTGTTCTAAGATTTGAGTCTACACCCGAAACCAACAACATTCCCCCTCTCCGACTCTCTCTTTCTCTCTCTGCTCATTTCCCAAGCCTTAGAAAAGCTCTTATGACTATCCTTAGCACTGTTGGGGCTCTACTTAGCTGTAAAGGAGCTATATAAATAAAGCACCACTGGTGCTCTGTTTTCTAAGAGTTTTCTAAGTATTATTTAACACTTAAAATTTACATGTAATTAACAAACTAACGATCTAACCATCATAAGAAATAGGAAAAATACTTTTATTAAGTAAAATTATATATTTATATACAGTGACAGAAAAGAATCACAAACATAAAGATTTAACATGCTTCGTAGCAAATCCTTCGCCCTTGAGTAATAACCCAATACTTTTGATAACAACTGTTGTTTATCTAATGGGTGATTGAGATTCTTTCTAAATCTGACACTCACATAACCCCCTCCCCTCACCCCCAACCTTCTGAATTGCACTCATTCTAAATTTTCACTCAAAGAGAAATATTAACCATCAAATTGCTCCACTAGTTTAAAATAAAGAACAAAAGAAATTACAACAAATGGTAACGAGAATATTTGTTTGGTAATTTTTTTTTTCTAATTTGGGTAGGCCCATAGGAAAGGGTCCAGGAAGGCAAACTGCTCACATATTGGCGTGGCTCGCTTGGGCTTCGTGGGTCAAGCGAGCTACTGACCCACATGGACTAAGGCTTACCCAGCCAGAGCCTACAGCCGCTATCATAGCGAGTCGAATATAGTCCTCAATGCAGCATGACAGATCGGGTCAGACCCAAACACGGGTTGAGCGAGTGGGCTCATGGGCTGACTCAGCCTAGTGCACACCCCTACCCACTGATGAAGGGGGTTTCAAAATTTTAAATTTTAGATAGGTTATCTACAATACCCCAAAACTTAAAGGGAATTTCTTGATATTAAATATTTGAAGCGTCTCTAATACATTCTTAATAACTAGGGGGTTTTCAAAAATTAACCCTAAATTTTAACTAAAAAGGAATTGTCGGGCAGTAAAATTTCCTATTAAGGGCTATTTGTTTGCTAAAAAAATAAGAACCCCCCCCCCCCCCCCCCCCCGGCGCCACGTATGATTCCAAGAAATCTCTCCCCGCCATATAGAATTTTGGTTTCAACCAGTTTTCAAATCACACGTTTGTTTCGTTTTGTGATTTAAAAAAATAAGGGTACAACGTATGATGCCACGTCAGATTTTTGAGAAAAGTGTTTTCAGACCAAAACCATGTGAAAACACTTGGAAATATCACTTCAAAGAATTTTTAATTCCTAAAAGCACTGTTGAAACGACGCCTGGGAATAAAAAGGACTATTTAATTGCTGAAAATACTATTGCTTTTGCGACTGATTTCCATTTTTTAAATGTTCAAACAAACACAAGAAATGAAAATATATGATTAAAAGATAATATTTAATTGCTGAACACACTATTATTTTTGCGGCTAAGTTTTTTTTAAATATGACGTGACAGGGATTTCATTGCGAAACAAACGGAAAAAAAAAGAAAAGTAAGAATGTGCTGGAATGTCTTAAAATGAGTTGGAAATGTGTGTTTTTCAATTTTTTTTTCCGGAAAACATCCAAACAGGCCCTTAGGGCAGAACTAAAAACTCACCGGCTGCGGTACTTAATGACACGATCCCACATGGGCTGTTATTAGCCGTCCATTTAAGACCTCCTTTATCTGATCAGACACCCGAAATCGTTGGATCAGCGTCGGCTGTACATCGGCCTCAAAACAATCTCTCCGAGGCTTGACTTCGTCTCCCGCAGACACGAGCTTCCCACGTGAGCGGGCCCGAGCAAGAGTTCCCGTCAAAAAAATTTACTGGATTTGGTAAAAAGATAAACGGTGGAAAAGGTTAAAAGAGAGATTTAAAAAAAACATTAGAGTGACGGGAAAGACCATTTGAGAGGGGGACAAACGGCTTGGGACGCCCTGAGACCGCATGCATAGTTCATGTAACCAACGTGTCTGTTCCTTCCCCTCCCTACAATTATTCTTTGCTTATTATGTATTAACTAGTATTTAGACCCGTGCAAAGCACGGTTTTTAAGATATATTCTGCAAATATTGATTATGTTAACAAAATTAAATATTATGCTATAAATAATTTTAATATTTTTCTATAAATTATAAAATAAGTATAAGTATAGTTGTGAAAGCGAAATAAAAAATTAATTAATATTTGGTTATTATTCGTTTATGTATATGATCAAGTTCAGAGCGATATTTCATTTAATACAAAACAAATATTTTTCAGTATTTGGTTTATAAATAAATAAAATTTAACCTAAGATATGTTTGATAAATATTTATTTGATAAATATTTATTTGATAAATAATATTTACATAGTCCAATGTAGTTTATTTATTTGATAAATATTTCATAGAAAATTTAACTGTTTGATTTGGTAGTCCTTTTAATTGAAATTATTGCAAATATTTATTATGTAAATATTATTTTACAAATGACACCCACTATACACCTATAAATATCTAAGAGTGGGGTTTTAGGGCAACGTATTCTCTTTTGTTTGTCGGCCGCCTCCTTCAGATCTAGATCTGATCTTTCTTTCTCCTCCTTAAAAACCGACTCCCATCAAGCGATTGAAGCTCGTCGTCGACTCCGCCGTCGAAGCTCGTCGTCGACTCCGCCGTCGAAGCTCGTCGTCGACTCC
>BQKN01064938.1:141138-156537 GCA_022839385.1 Asparagus kiusianus | reverse complement strand
GAAGCTCGTCGTCGACTCCGCCGTCGAAGCTCGTCGTCGACTCCGCCCTCGAAGCTCGTCGTCGTTCACGGTTTTAGGTAAAGATTTCTTTTTTTTTCTCCAGATTTGTTGATTTAAACTTTGAAGATTGATGATTTCATTCTGTTTTGCATTTGTCAGCTGCCTCCTTCAGATCTGATCTTTCTTTCACTATCCTCCTTCAAAACCGACTCCAATTGATCAAGGGATTGAATATCGTCGTCTACTCCTCCATTGAAGCTCGTCGTCGACTCTGCCCTCGAAGCTCGTCGTCGACTCCTCCCTCGAATCTCATCGTCGTTCAGTGATTTAGGTAAAGATTTATTTTTTTTCCAGATTTGTTGATTTAACCTTTAAAGATTGATAATTTCATTCTTTAATGCTCTCACTTTTATCATCTTTCATCTTTCATGTGATAGATCTCGAAGACAGAAGGTAGGTCGTGCAGCTTCAGAGTTTTGTAACCAAGGTATAATCTTTTAGCCTGTTACCTGTCTCATGGGAAATTTTGAGTTTGTTTGTTATTTATGAGTAATTATTTATTTTTGTTTGATTATAGTTTTGTTTATTTTTACTAAACTGGAAAGATACTAACTTTTTTTAGCTTTTATATAATATTATAATATATATATAATATATATAAACTTATTTACAGTTTTTTAGCTTTTATTGCATGTTAACTGTTTATGGAGATATATTTGCTTAGCATTCGTTGACACAGAGACATGCAAATGGAGACTTCTTTTTGAAACGTTGCATTTTGGTAACTGGATATTGAAATTAGGGCTAACATTGTTATCACCAGATTATTTGTGAATAATACAATTTTTTCCTTGAATTATTGGTTAGATTTTTGTGTACTAAAAACTATCAAAGTTATTCTATATATGTTGAAATATGTTGTTATTTTTGTTGTATACATTTTTTAGCAGTTTTGATTATTCAGAATTTGTTCTAGATGTTAAAGGTAAATCATTATTTTTGATTTATTCAAAGATTGTATTCTTATTTCCCTTCGACTACCCGGTAATTTAAATTTTTTTCTTTTAATAGAAGCCACAATCATATCATGCTCTAATTTCACTCAAATTTGCTCAAACCAGGAATTTGTTTTTACATCTAAATGTTATGACATGAAGTTTAGGAAATATGTTTTTGATCATCCATGATAAAAATGAAGTTTTGTTTTGTCTTTGTTTTTGCTTTGTTTTGTTTTATATTGTTCTGTTCTTTATAGTGGCCTTTGACTTGAAATAATTGATCGTATGGATTTATTGTATATTGTTGCAAGTTTTGTTTCTTTGTTTAGGCATCGACGGCTTCCTCAATGAATGTTAGCCAATCAATCGAATTGAATTGTTTAATGTAGGATGTTGTTGCCTTCATTTGCATTTTCGTGTAATCAATGTAGGATTGCAGGAGAAAAAAAGGAAAAAGAATCTATTTGCCTTGACTTTATCTAACATTTTAATAATTTAAAGCATAATGCAGTTAAGATGGGTATATTATACTAACTTTTCTTTTATGTGGTAAATCAGAAAAAAATAGATGTATATGCTTGGATCTTCACAAAAATTTTAAGCCAATAAAGTGCTACAATTGCTCTTAATAAGTTTGCAAATCAACAGGAGATGAAAACAGCACGATAATGATGACACTATTTATTATGATTTAATTTGGTTCCAGCCTTAATGAAGTAGTAGATGAAATTCAAATAATTAATGTTTGTTAATAAATGAACAAAAAGAAGCATGAACTATATAAATATAAAATGTCAACATAATTAAAGTTTATACTCATAAGTAACACATAATTAGAGTTTATACTTGGATTTAGGATTAGATGTATGTTCATCTTGATGCGACCTCATTTTGCATGCATTTTTCTTTTACTTAATTCTTTGAACTTGCTTCTGTTGCAGGCTGAGAAGATCACCACGTTAGTTAATGCTGCAAACGTGAAGATTGAGTCATACTGGCCTGGTTTATTTGCGAAGCTTTTCGAGAAAAAGAACATTGAAGACCTTATCCTTAATGTTGGATCTGGTAAGGACACAGTTACATGTTTTGCTTGCTCAATTTGTCTTGTGCAGCACTATCTTATGGATATTTTTTTCCTCTATTTTAGGTGGTGCTGCACTGGCTGCAGTTGCTGCTCCTGCCGCTGCAGATGCTGCTGCTGCTGCTGCCGCCCCAGCTGCTGAGGAAAAGAAGGTAGCTTTTCTTTGACACCTTATTTTGATCCTGCATCAAACCTTCATAACACGAAGTAACAAAGTCTCATAGCACATGTTTTCAACAATGCTCCGATTGGATTATTTTATTTGTATTTTACAGTCTAATTTTTTTTAAGTTTTAAGTTGTGGCTTAAGGAGCAGTGATTGTATTTTTTTATTAGACTAATATATATACGGTTTTTTCGAGATTGTTACTATCACTTGATAGATATTGACCAAGTTATGTACTTCATCCTTTTGGATTTATGGCACATTACCGTATATCTAACTCTTATATTTATGGTCTTTTTATTTCAAGAGGAAACCAAGGAGAGTGATGATGAGGATATGGGTTTCAGCCTGTTTGATTAAATTGTCACAATTTTCATAGTTTTGCAAGCAGTTTGTTAGCAGCTATTTAGTTTCTAGTATGATCGAACTATCCGTGGTGAAGTATTATCTTTTATAGTTCTAACCTCCGGTGGCAAATAATTTTATTTTTTTCTTGGGGCATTAGGCCTGACTTTGGAAGTTCTTACAATTTGGTTCCAGTTATATATACAAATTACCGGGTTAATTTTGTTTTAGTCGTAGTTTTACTTTTGCTTTTATCTACAGTGCTCATATCCTACGGATCTAGCTATTGTTTTTCAGCTCTATATTTTATTATTGGTGCGTAACAACACTAATAATATTAAGTTTGCTAATCAACAGGAGATGAAAACAGCACGATAATGATGACACTATTCATTATGATTTGATTTGGTTCCAGCCTTAATGAAGTAGTAGATGAAATGCAAATAATTAATGTTTGTTAATAAATGAACAAAAAGAAGCATGAACTATATAAATACAAAATGTCAACATAATTAGAGTTTATACTCATAAGTCACACATATTAGTAATATACATAGCAAATAGAAACATCACTGGTTGTTATCTCCCAAGGTTTTTTTTCGTTGAGTATGTTTGAGCCTTTTAAAGTCACGATTCTAGTTGCCAAGATTCATTTCAATCTAATGCAACGTTCTCTTTCCCTTTTGCTTTGTTACTTCGCTTCCTCTTGTTATCTGCATGTAAGAAATAAATTAATAAGTTAATAGTTTTAATACTTAGGCATTTGTTCTGTAGTTAATTTAAGCGTTTGGATTACATAATATTATAATGAACATTAAGTTGACGTCACCTTGCACTTGATGTATTTTAGATGAATGTCCTTTCTGCTCATTTGATTCTTCATCCATGTTTACTATTTTCAGCGGTGTTTTGTTGTAAACTTTTTCCGATTTTATATCCAATAATGGTGCAGGCATGAGTGTGTCTCTGGTTTTATAAGATGCTATTGGTTGCGGAGTCGGTGGTGGCGCGTCCTCAAGTAAATTAATGACTGATGCATCTGCAGATTCCTATATATATATATATATATATATATATATATATATATATATATAAACAGGTAAGTTCATAGATACGTGCTTTACAAAGTTATATAGATAATTTGTTGAAAATTTTTACCTGATTTGTAGAGTTATATTCAATTGCCCCTGTACTGTCTGAAGTTTCCTCTATTACTTTGGTTATTGTGAAACCTTCATTACCTTCCACAAAATTATATCGCGTTAGTTTTACCTGAACCTTAATACATTTTCCAGATATGGCTTTTATCACTTCCGGGAAAACTTCTCTACCATTAACCTGATGATCAGTGAATAATATTTTTTAATCACGTACTGAATGTGTTTCAAAATACTTTAATAGGAAGATGTACTCACATATTTTATTGTTCGTGCAACCTCTTGAGCTGGTATTTTCACCAATTTTTCAGCTTCCTTGTTCATAACAACGCAAGTAGTTTTCGCAGATTCATCTTGAACTTCCATAGTTATCCTGTAGCTGTATAATTTTTTTTTCCGACTCATTAATTATCAAAGTCATTCTGTGGCATGTAATTGTGGATCATATTGTAAAATATTACATACCTATTTTCTGCAAATACCTCTTTGTCACACTTTGCGCACCAAAATGTATCTTCTGTGTCAATTGTTTTTTTAAAACAATCCGGACATCCACGATAACGCCATTTTTGGTTATCCATTACAGTATTGATTCTCACATTGCATATAAAGAAATATTCCTTGAAATTACAAAGATGAATATTAGCTATAGAATAGATAATTATTTTGCATAATTGATAGGCCATCTTTTAAAAAAAATTTACCTCCGCGGTTTCTGGATCATTGAATAAAATAAGATCGCTCAAAGATGCAGATGGTGTTTCAAGCAATTTTTGCTTTGATTTGTAATTAATTGGTGTCTCTATTAGTTGCATCTGTGTTTCCGACTCCATCCACCTATGTATATATACTCAGAAATCATAAGTCAGTACATATAATTTAATTACGCATGTCAAAATATAAAGATACTAAAATTACCTCTGAGATAATTCAACGACCCTATACGATGATGATTTTGACCATTCAAACGAAAACAATATGGTCCTCCTCCTTTATTGTAAGTATTATCAATATTTCCTCCTGAGGATGTAAAGGCAAACATACTATTATAAGATCTAATATTTTCCTTAAATTTTTTACTTTGTCTGCTTCCTCCTGGGTATAAAAGATCTCGAAGAAAATCAGGAGGTTCTTTTAAAAGAGGGAATTTTATTTTCCCTTTGCCACAACAAAGAGAGAAGGATGGATTATTTGGTTTCCAAGATTTTTCTGCTCTTTCCTCGTACCATAGCATTGCGTGACAATTTTCACATATAAATTTTGGTGGTCCAAAATCATGTACCCCATTGTGGTTATCTGCAATTCAATAAGAAGGACATTTTAATTAGTACCATTATACATATACATATACAATTAACAATACATATACAATTAACAATTTGAGGATAACATGGTAAGAAATGTGTGAAATAACATGATTTTTAACAATAAAGTCCAAATGTTTTAAAATGTTATTGACTGGACGTAATTTAAGCTTGTAAATTTCATGTTTTCTTACTTGTTTGTTCCTCATTTGTAGCTTCAACGGTTGCATTGATGATAGAAGGTATGATTCTTCTGCTTTTATACTGCCGCGCTTTTTGCCTTTTGTTGTTTCCATTCACTTCATTATCAACAATTATATGATCATGCTGTTGTTTTTCAGGCTCAAGTATGTTATTCTGAGTAGGATAATTCTGTTGATTTCTAATCTTCCTTTTGATCTGTCTTAGTGTCAAATCTCTTGGTTTAGAATGCCAAGATCCTGCGCACATATGCAAACTGTTAGACATAAGTACAGATATTCTAACTTAATGCAACTATAAAGCATCAGATTCACATATTTGTGTAGTTACCTTGAGATGAACTCTGTTGACCGTCTTCCATGTTTGCTGGAGTTGTTAGGGAGTGTGCAAACCTTTGATTTGTTATGTAGCCCTTTTGGCTAAACTGCTTGCTGTATGCTATGGAGCAAACAGAAAATCTTGGCGTTTACTTGGAGGATTGTATTGGATCTCATTTTTTAACAGTTACTTGTTGTTTGGTTCTTAGTGTCAGAACATATTGTTTGGTTCTTAGTGTCAGTTTTGAAGTGTTATGCTTAGAATCACAGTGGGCATCATAATGTAAAAACTCTTATGTCAACATACTAACATCAAAAATATCGTCTCAGGCTATATATATATAGTTATTTCCACAACACATCACAGCACAGTAATAAGGATACTATGATTAATGTGTATAAACTAAGAACAAATTTACTGACAACTTAATATGAGCATTTTACCAAAATAAAGTAAGAAAATAACACCATACCTTGATACTTATATTTGACAAATGGTTGAATCTGTTGGATTTATGAATAATTATTTTCTGCAAATATAACAAAGATTATTAAGTACATTATAAGAGAATTTAAAGAAGTTTTAAATGTATAGCAACACTAAGTATTTCGTTTATGTAAATGAAAATTAAATGGAAGAGGGAAGATTGAGGAGAGAGGTTCCTAACTTAATGCAACTATAATTATTCAGGGTTCAAATTACTAACATTGTGGCATATTTATGCAAATGCTGATAATCTGTATTCTTGTATGCGAAGTCTACAGGAAATACTTACCAAGGAGAACATTTAGTTCCATTTGTATCCTCTAGCCTTGCTGGTTTGGCACTCTCGTCGTCATGGTTTGATATGAATGCTTGTAATTGCTTTGTCTTTGTGGTCAGATTTTTTCCAAATTTCTAATGATGATTAGCTAGTGTTCCTTAATGCATGTCCTTTGTTATGAATATTCTAAGTCATGACGAATCTGTCCTTCTAACAATACTGTAGAAATTTGGTTCTTTAATTCATGTTTTTATCGTGTTAATTAATTATTATTATTATTATTATTATTATTATTATTATTATTATTATTATTATTATTATTATTATTATTATGCAGGTCATCTACCATTAACATTTACAACACCTCCTTTTAGCCCCCCAAGACAGAATTACCTAACAGGGTTACAACGTGTTTGTAAAGTATTTTTCTCTGATCATAATTACACTACTTGCTCTGTTTATAAAGTATTTTTCTCTGATCATAATCACAATACGTGCTCTGTTTTTAAAGTATTTTTCTCTGATCATACTGTTAACTAATATGTATGATTATTTTATCTCTATGAATTGCAGATGTAAGCAAGCATAATAATCAAATTGCTAGCTGGGATACCAAATTTGAAATGGGTACTAAGGCGACATGACTGTAGCTTTTTTTCACCTATTGTTGTTAATTGTTGTTAGTGCTGATGTCTGATGAAAGAATCATTTGACTGAAGATATATGAAAGAATCAGTTTACACCTGCAATTCATCTTCTCTTCCAACTGTTTATTCGGCCAGTCACCCCTTCAATATAGTGCATCAAATCAACTCCAGAGGTAAGTTCAATTCCATGTTCCAAATATGTGATTTAATTTTTGCTTTTTCTCCTCTCTTCTCTTATATTTTTTTTTCACATTGGATTAGGAGCAGTTGCTCAAAACCAATGAAGATAATTACTGTAGGTTGCCTAATTCCCTGTCTAAATTCCTCAAATGAGCATTTTTTTCGTCATCTGGAACAATTTGTTTAGACTTTATTAATGACATAATATCTAGGTCATATGAAAGAATCAGTTTACATCTGCAATTCATCTTCTCTTCCAACTGTTTATTCGGCCAGTCACCCCTTCAATATAGTGATTCGAATCAACTCCAGAGGTAAGTTCTATTCCATTTTCCAAATATGTGATTTAATTTGTGCTTTTTCTCCTCTCCTTTCTCTTATATTTTTATTTCACATTGAATTAGGACCAGTTGCTCAAACCAATGAAAACTAAATTTTTATTCAAAACCAATGTGAACAATTTAAGTTGCCTGAAAACAAAATTTTGAACGCACAAATTTTTATTATTCCAAATTTTTATTCAAAACTAAATTTTGAAAACCAAATTACACACCATGATCATTTAAGTTGCCTGAAACAAAAGAAACTCAAATAAAGTTCATAAGCTAACACCTATCAATGAAACTAAAGAGATTAAACAGATTAGAAATCTTACCTTCACATTGTTCTCTTTCTTGTAAACAATTTGCTGTAGACAGGAGACAGGAGACAGGAGATGGGAGGCAGGAAATATAAGCAGCTTGAGAAAAGAGACTTGAGAAAAGAGACGTGCAAAGCTAGTTTGTTAACCAATTTTGGAGGAAGACTGGGATAAATGTTAGTTATTTATGTAAAACATGGGTTAGATTTTAGTTACCAATTTTTGGAGAAGGACTGGGATTGAAACGTGGGGAGGAAGACTGGGATAGATGTTAGTTATTTATGTAAAACATGGGTTAGATGTTAGTTATCAATTTTTGGAGAAAGACCGGGATTGAAACGTGGGTTATATGTTGACAATATGTTACTGTTTGTAATTTTTTTTTTATGAATAATCTGATTGGTCTGGGATTGAAACGTGGGTTATATATGTTGTCAATATGTTACTGTTTGTAAATTTTTTTTAATGAATAATCTGATTGGTCCAAATCAGATTTACTGTTCATTTTAGCTTTTTGAGTGTTCTCCTTTAGGTAATAAGAAGTAGATTGTCTATTTACGAAATGTCAATAATGCCCTTTTGCACTTGCAGTCTCTTTTTCCTACTCCACGTAAGTAATATTCATGTTCTAGAGTTCAGTTGCAAACTACCATTTCACTGCACCACCTCAAAGTCGGGGTGATGATTGAGAATTGTAATTAATTTATATTGTAGCATGTCTTTGTAGATTGAGCACTTTGTCATAGGATGAAGCCTAGACTCAAGATAGATCTGTTCTTAAATTCGATCAGAATTTGTAGCCGAAGTGAATTGTATCATAGTGCGAATTGAACATTTCCGGTTGCTATTTGTTTAAGGAAATAGAGGGTGTGAATCTAGGAAATAGTGGGTGTGAATCTATCTACTTACCTAAAAAGTTTAATCTGTTAGGTATTGACTCTATCTCACTCATATTTAAAATCACAACTCTTTCTTATATTTTCTAATGTTGAACCATATATTCACATATGAATATCCAGACGATCTCTCATTTCATTTCAGTACAATTTAATCATTCACAAGAAATAATTGACCCATTTCACTGACTTGGTTTGAACCAACAACCATGAAGACGACAATGTCACTATCAACATCAATATGTTCTTTCCCTATATTTGGACTAACTAGACCATCATCCACAATGACAATCATTTATGGGTTTTGCAATCATAACATAGTAACTTATCCTAAGATCCAGGGCCGGCCCCGAGGTTTGGGTTGCCCTAGCCCACTCCTCCTCCGAACCTCCTCTTCATCCCTCCGCTGGTTGCTCCCCGGCCCTGGGTTACCCCAGCTCCGAGGCTTGGTGGGTGATGTAGAACACACAGCATATATGTTTATGTCAAAGTGGGACAGTCGCAAGCCCAAATGCGGGCCTGGTCGAAGAAAATAACCTGTTTTGAAGAAATGACAGTAACTTTCAAACCGTACGTCGGAATTGGACGAATTATATATGAAAATCAACTATCTTGACGAGACGGAGCCATCCAAACCTACCCCGGGGGGTTAGGTTTGCGTTCTCAGATTCGCCAAATTCCTTACGGTTTGAGAGATAATTACAATTTTGTCCGTTTTACTATTTTTAGTAATAATTTAGGAGTCTGTTTTGTTTAGGAAACAAATCCGATTTGATCTCAGATTTGACCGGTGGACTTTCCTATTCATAAGGAGTCTTTTTTAGGAGTTTTAATGTTTTAGGAATTCTTTACTATTTTTGGTAAGTTCAGAGTCCTTGTAGGAATTAGAGTCCTTGTAGGAGTCTTGTTTCTTTTTCTATTTAAGAAGAGTCTTGTAATCCCTAGAGGCATAACTTTGATTAATAAAATTTTGTTTTTCTTCAATATTTACTTCGTGGATTCGAAGATTTTCCTTGGTAGATTCCGAGGCTAATACTTCCGCGCTGCGTCAGTGGGCTTACCCCAGGGCCGGCCATGCTGAGATCTTCCACCATTTTTAGGGTCTGGTGGACTAAATTGACCTCAACCATCCTCCCAACACTTTCTAACTTCACATTAGATTTCACTTTCTCATAAGTCTTGGCTCTCACACAAGTTGTTAGGAAGAAATTGGAGTCAACTGAGAACTAATTGGTCTTAAATAAAGTCTAGGAATCAACTTATCCTAAAAGTTTAATCTGTTAGGTAATAACCTAAACTTGCATTTAAAATCATTGTTCATTCATTCCTTTCCACCGTGACACATGAACATGAGGGCCTATTCGGCTTGTCAAAAAAATCATGGAAATCAAAGTTTTAATAATTTGGTGTTGGCCACATTAGAATTTGAAGTTGATACATTTCTTTTTCTTGTGTTTGTTTCGACCTTGGTTTTTGGGAAATAGGGGGTCGAAAACCACTGCCACTTAGATTTTTTTTAGGAATTGTGAAATCATTGTTCATTCATTCCTATTATCTATTATTGCCTACCAAACAAAGAAAATTGAGGAAATCAATAGATATTGTCAAATTTCTGAACCAAACAATGAATTTTTTTTTTCACCATATGACTTTCATACCAAAAAAAAAACTACTTCTAAGAAATACATAGAAAATGCGCTGGGATAAAATTTTCCAGGGTTAATTTCCATTTCTATTTTTTTAAGGGTGCGAACCAAACAGGCCCATATTAAAAAAAAAATCCCATTACGGTCGCATTGGCGTATGTATAAGTTTCCAAATATCAATTGCGGAGCACATTCTACACATGAATTTGATTGATCCTGCGTTGAACAACTCACCAAATCCGAACCCCGCTATTAACCGGCGTGATCCAAGTTCAGTGTCTGTTTCCACTTCTTGCTATCAAACAATAACACGCAGAAAAAAGCTAGGATGTGATATTTATAGGCAAGACCCAACTCGCTTTATTAATAGCATCCCAACATCTAATACGTACCAAAATTTCACAGATAGCTCCACTGGGAGCTCGAACAGGTTGTGGTCCAAATTTTCCTCAAACTGCAAAGAAATTAGCTGATGATGATGAGACTGAGTCTATCACTTACAACTTAAACAACGAAAAAGATGGGAGAAGAAGTGTACGTGGAAATCTATTTATGGCAGAGGACATGGGTAGTATTGTCATTTCCACTGCAGTGAGAGAATTTTAAACAGGGTGGTAGCTGCGTAGAGAGAGAGAGGGAGATTCTCAGGGGCAATAAAAGTTACTGAAAGATCTGAGAGCCTCAGGCAGAAGCTACAGTGGGAGTGAGCAGAACGAGTTGGGGGGGAGAGAGAGAGAGAGAGAGAGAAAGAGAGAGAAATGGCTTGAGATCTCTATTTACTCTTTGTGCCCTTTTAGCTCTGTTTCCAGGGTTTTTTTTTTTTGGATGGAGATTAGGGGGAGGAGGAGAGCTGGGTTGGTCTCAAACTTGAATAAATTGGCTCTCCTTTGCTTTGTCTGTGTGCTTATCTTCTCCATCTGTGCTCTGTTCTCTACTTTGTGCCATGGGAGAGCTTGCTCAGGTAAGCAATGCAATTCTTTTGGATTTTTTTTTATTTGTTTGTTTGAGTGATTTTTGGAGTATCCATTTGAGAATCCTATGGTGTTTTGTGATTAATATTTCTTTATTTTTTTCCTTTTTGTTACTCGGTTCTGTCTGTTTTGGCAGAGAGTAGAAGCTCATCTATAGAGTATTCTCATAATCAGGTGCTCTTCTTTTCTTCCCTAGTCTCTTTAGAATTTATTTTCCCTTTCTGCTTTGTGAAATTATTACCTTTTTTTTTTTGCAATTTTAATCAGTGTAAAAGAGCGCCTGAGATATTTTTTCTAGTCATTGTATGTACTCTATAGAAACTGTCAGCCATCTGTAACTACAGTGAGCCGCCAAAAATTTACTGTTCCGGCGGTGCAAGTTAGTAATTAAGGTGTATATGATAGCAGCAGGACCACGGGGATCTCCTAACTTGCGCTTCCTGAGTGTCAATTGGGGAACAGCGTATAATTTCTCACTTGGTACAAACGAAGTTAACAGTTTAATAGAGTCTAATTAGAGGTTCATAATTGATTTGGAGAGGATTTTGAGATGATAAGCTTGAGAATGATGAGAGCGCATCTGTTCTATACTTCTGTAGTGTTGCTGGTTCATTAAAAGGACGTTAACCCTTGAATCGAAATACACGTTCCAAGTTCAGCATTCAAAGGGTTGATATCTTTTTGTTGCGCCATAATGATAATTTCTCTACGGTATAATACAAATAAAGCAATAAAAATTACAAACATAATTAAAGCTTGAGCAGCTACTACTTGCTTATGTCCAAACTGCTTAGTTTGGACAAAACAAAGCACCTCCAAGTTTCATACTAGAACTTCAAATAAGTCTTTCTTTAGTATGCTACTCTCAAATCTCCGATTATCGTTCCGATTATCTCTTGAAATCTTTAGAAGGACAGACGTTTGTGAGGATTATTTCACATTCATTGAGTTCAATTATGAATTTGGTGTAAGAAGTGCTGAATATGGTTGCACTAAAACAATTGAAAACTACTAAGTTGACTTGCATGCATCGAAAGCTAACGTTAATGATTGTAAAGACAAGTAACAATGGAATTGAATCCATTCCAATTGAAAGAAGGTCGATATTTAGATGGATCTAATCAAAGACTTTATGAGAATGAATCCCATTTCCATACCAACTCCAATGATCTAATCAAAGACTTTATGAGAATGAATCCCATATCCATACCAACTCCAAATAAGAGGGAAGGGCCTAGGGATATTCATCGCAAACCCTCAAAAAGAAGAACTTCAAAGAAAAATTACAATGAAGAAATTACTTTTGTGAGCGATCTCCATGAGGGAAAAAAACACTGTAATCTTTTTCAAATACCTTACCTTGCCCATGGACATAGGAAAATTGTTGGACCACATTAAACCTTCTTCTTTGTATTATTATTTGATTTCTGTACTTGTATCAAGGGGTTTTAGATACTAAGTGAATCCCAGCAATTAATATCATCCTAAACCAACAATATAAGGAGAAAAGGAGAGATTTAGTCTTACATTGGAATACTAGTTTGATTGATAGATTGTTCAAGTGTGGTTGAACTCATGATCCTATCTAGACTGTTGTATGATTTTCACACGGCACGAACTCAAAGTAAGTGTTAACAGTGTAAAACTATAATCCTTAACTGCTTACCGCAGCTCCAAGTATTTCACTACTCGAAAGCTCGAAAATTGTGGTGAAGATTAAGGGTCATAATTTTGCATTCTAGCATGCTGGTGTGTGGAGCGCAAGTTCGAGCACATGAGCTCTCATCTACTTTATTCCTATCTTGTTTCGGTAGTCTGTTTAACAAAGCTTTTCCAGAGCTGTCATACTTTTCTTTTTCTCTAAAACTGTACGATTATTGGTGTCTCATCACTCAATGGACGATGAATCGTGCACCTTAATTACACAATAAATGATGAACTAATACATATCTACTAACTCAGATCCCGATTCATGTTTTAGATGTCAAATTCAAGAAGACGACTAAGCGCTGGAGGACCAGGTTCCTATCCTCCCCGGTGCTCAGGCAAATGCGGTGCCTGTAAACCGTGCTTCCCTGTGCACGTGCCGGTTCCTCCTGGCACGCCAGTGATTACCGAATACTACCCTGAAGCCTGGAGGTGCAAATGCCGCAACAAGCTCTACATGCCCTAATGAGCTTATACCCGGATGTGCATTATTCGTTGTGGACATTGCTTCTTGTGTTGCTACCAAATTATTGAATCTTGTGAGCTAAAATTGGAAGGCATAAGGCAATGAGAGGGGGCCAAGCTTGCATGTGGCTTGTGTTGTTACCACTGCATCATTGTTCACATGTACAAATTTTTCTACCGTATGAGAGGAGGAGTTTGTAGATGCATGTCTATACGATCATATAGTGTTTTTGATGACTGGTAGAAATTTGTGTAATTTTTTTGTTGTCCTAAGAGTTATGCATGTCATGGCATGCTTTAAGCTTGTTTTGTTATTTGGGACAGTTTCGGTTGATTGGATCTGATGTCTTTATTCCCTGTCTTTTTACTGATTGTTTTGGTTTAAGTTCTTCTCTGTGTGGTTTCTGAGATTTATGTATGATAATTTGGCGAATATATATAGTTTCTTTTTTTTTTTCTTATCAGATTGGTACGTTTTGTACCCTTCTCTCACCAGTTGGGTATTCTTTTAGCTCCGGCGACGTCTTGGTTTTTTTCTGAGTCAAATGTGCAATTAGATCCAAAACAAAACCTCATCTAATGCTATTAGTGCTATCATATTCATGTGGAAATTAAGCATCAAGATATCATTTGGCGCATTGATCTGAAGATAATAATTATGCCCAAGCATATATAAGAAGGTTTATTCTATTATAATGAATTAAATTTTAGGACATAGAGTGGAAGAGCATGATATTACCTCCAAATATAGTGAAAGAAAAAATTGGGAGGCCAAAAAATGGTACGAGGAAGAGGTTCTGCGGTTTATCTTTTCACCGGGAGTGAAATTATGGGTCTAATTGCGCATTTGGCTTAGAAAAAAAATACCAAAATATCGCTAGAGGTGAAAAAAAATCAAACTAGTAAGAGAAATGTTTTAAAAAAAAAAAAATCCAATATGGTGATGTAGCTTTTTCTAAACCTATTCATTCTTGAAAACAACTACTATTGAGGGGAGAGTGAGCTAGCAAATCACATAAAACCAAATGACATGTATGCCACGATAGACTCGTGTTAATAATTTAGCTTATCACTAAATAATATCAGGACAGAGAGCTGACAATACTAATGAGTGAGGATGGGATCTCAGTTCTGGTCAAGGGCCGGGATTGGACTTTCATGCCCCACTTGTGCTACTGTTTGCAGA
This sequence comes from Asparagus kiusianus, assembly GCA_022839385.1. NCBI lineage: Eukaryota > Viridiplantae > Streptophyta > Magnoliopsida > Asparagales > Asparagaceae > Asparagus > Asparagus kiusianus. The sequence goes on along the minus strand of BQKN01064938.1, from coordinate 141,866 downwards.
AAAGGCTTGGTTGGATGAAACAGGTTCACAGGCAAATCTAGGGGCTAGGTTTGGCCCCAGTACTGGTTTAATGGTTACAAGAGTGTTGGTTAACTTTGAGATAACCCAGGTTGAAGGCAATAATATATAGCGAAATCAGGATAAATTTTAGCTAGACAGATAACCAGATCAAACTTAATCTTCCTTCTTTTATTATTATTATTATTATTATTATTTTGATAATTGATAAACTTTCATTTACCAATGTGAAATAAGTAATTTTCTGCATATTGAATCGATGGGCTGAAGAATAAACTTCGGGGGCAAGAAATCACTAGTCCAAAATACTTGAACACCAAACAGCACTAATCTGATCTCACCAAAGCAAGCCTGCCTGCATATGATAAATGACTATTATATATTCCAACCAAGTACCTTAACTTTGATTCTATCCACCACAGGCTGAAATAAATCAATCCCCAATCTTCTACTAGACAGAGGCAATCCAAGGTATCTAGCAGGGAGATGTGCTTCGACTAACCCTAATTCATTGAGAATAGTGTTGGGAATTTAACGCTGAAACCCCTAATGCAACGAAAACGCAGTATAGAGAACAGTACACCAAGTTTAACGAGGTTCGGCAACTGCCTACGTCCTCGGGAGCCACACAGATAATTTCTTATTAATCAAACAAGAAATTATAATTTAAGAGCAAATCCCTAAACTGAGATTTCTCAAATAAAACACTG
>BQKN01064938.1:107880-118451 GCA_022839385.1 Asparagus kiusianus | reverse complement strand
TATATATATATATATATATATAAAGCTCATTTTGGTAAATGATATGATAACTCATAAGCAATATCTTTTTGTTATGCGTAAAACTATTTGTTATATATATTGCCACTTAACAATTGCTCTATATTAGAGTTACATCAAGAGAAAAAAATTGCTAAATGATATAATAACTCACAAGCAATATCCTTTGTTATCAGTAGAACCATCTGTTTTATAAATTGCCACTTGACAATTGCTCCATATTGGAGTTATATTCTAGCTGGCTAATGATTGATTAAAATAAATTAATTCCCCTTATTGCAATCGATCTATGTAAATAAGACTAGCTTCAAAATGAAAATCAAGCCTCAAACTCAGTCTACTGTAAAGATGTCAAAATGTAATATGACAGAGGTCTCGTCGAAAAGTATCATACAATTAGAGCATCTAAAAAAGGTACTTAATCAAGATCAGAAAAATCTCTCAAAAAGTTACAAGGAATAAAACAATCTTATTATTCCTATAAAATTCACATTTAAACTACAAGTACAAACGTGAAAAATAATTATAATGTCCTTTTATATAAATTTTTTTCAGCATACGTTGAGTCAGTATCTGAGCCTGAAATGTACATATCTGAACTTCCAATCCCTTATAAAAGGTAAGATAAGTTCATTTCTTTTCCCCATCTTCTCTTCATGAATCTTGTTGTGCCATAAAAATAAGCAAGTATTAATCAACAATTAACTGGCTGACACGTGTCTCAAGCAGACTACACCCCAGCTCGACCCAGACAGGCTCAGATAGACGTCCCTTCTCGCCAAGCAGAGACGAAAGACGGTCATTCTTGAACCCCTCACCGGCAGCCAGTCACCATCACATTAAATGCATAGTTGGAGTCATCATTACATCCCGCCCGAAAGTCCTAATAACTCATTAGACCATGACATCACCTAGGACCCTCTGTCACCGTTGCATTAATCACAAGGGTGACTCATGCCACCCACAATCGATGCATGTAAAGTAACTACTGACGAAGCTATTTGTTTGGACTCGGTCAAAATTATAAAATTGCCCCTATAGTCCTATTATAAATAGAGGCATTGTCTGTAGCACAAGGGAGGCTCAACAGTCTATCAGTGGATCAATCATCGAAGGAGGTCAAGGGACCCCAACCTAATCAAGCACATCCTCAAATCCTACTGTTGAGAACTTTGACATCAACAAATCTTTAAAATAAAAAAAGGAAAGGGAATCCAAACCGCAAAGCAACATAACCAACTATAAGGTGCTGCTTGGTTCATAAATGTTTTTGGCATTTAGGATGGATTCCAAATTCTAGGATGAAAAAGTGGAATTTTTTGAAATGTTGGATTCCATAGTTAGTGTTTATTTCAATAAAATTTCTAGAATGTTTAATCCCTAAAATGCAAAAAATAATTATTTTTTAGAAATTTTCAAATCCTCTCAATTGCAGAGGATTTGACAAAGCCTATAAATGGGCATGATTATCCTAATTGCTATATCATTATATTTTGTTCTCCTGTGGGGAGATAAGCTCACTAATGTAAGTATACTCACATCTCATTCTTTTTTAAGTTGATATAAACATTAATTTATAAATTTTAAAACTTATTATTCTATAATTTTGGGTTTAAACTAAATAGGAGATTACCAATTTTAAAATTTACTTTCTTATAATAATATTAAACTAAATAAAAATATTAAAAATCCTAAAACGTGTATAAATACTATAAATTTGAAATTCCTATAAAATTATAAATCCTGAAATTTTAGGATTTGAACTAAACAGCCTAACGGTGTCTTTGTTTTAAATCCTATAATTTTAGAATATGAATTTCGCCATGAGATTTGAAATCTATAGGTATTTGTTATGGATTGGGATTTCTAAAATGTTGTTTGTTTCATTAATATTTTGGTATTTGGAATACTATAATTTATAATATTTTGTTTGTTTTAAGCTCAAATTGTAGCATTACCAAATATCAAATTTTTATAATATGATGAATTGCTATCTTGGTGAGGTTACCTCCCATAAAAATACAAAATTAGGATTTGTCAAATCGTCTCTAATTGAAAGGTAAACACACCCATTTACGGGATTTGTCAAAATCCTCTCCAATTAAAAGGTAAACACACACATTTATGAGATTTGTCAAAATCCTCTCCAATTGAGAGGATTTGAGAAATTCTAAAAAGTGGGGACTTTTTGCACTTTTGGGATTCAATGTTCTAAAAATTTTCTTAAAACAAACATCGTATATGAAATCCTAAAATACAAAAAAACTCACTTTTTTAATCCCAAAACTTCTAATCCATATCAAATGTCAAAATTTTTTGTGAAACAAACACCCCATGAGGCCCTAACTGAAGGACCAACGGACTCCTGAACAGGGCCCGCATTTGTTTCTTTACAGCAATTAACACATAAACCAAGGGGCAATAACGGACACTAAAAAAGATGAGATTTAAATAACCAGAATAAAACAATAAGAAATTTAAAGACAACGCGTTCACAAACAAACAAACAAAAGGCAACCAGAAAAAACATCTATAAAACGAAGGGGAAGAGGGCTGGGGTTTTTTTTCTGCCTCCATTTCTAATTTCCCCCGTTCTATTTTCATTATTTTTCATCTAATTTTTGGTCGAATTCGAGATCTCAAAGCTATCAGAACTTCCTCCTCTTCTAATTGCCAAGGTCAAATTTTAATCTTTTATCGCAATTTCGCTTCAATTTTGTTCCTTTTGCTCGTCTTTGGCTTAAATTTCGATTTTATCACAATTTTGGTTTTTTTAATATTCTTTCTGGTAAATTCTGGTTATTTTGTTTATGTACAATTAGTGTGTTATTGATCTTGGTAACTATGAACAATTATTTGATGACGAACTTTTTGGTAGAGTTCTATCACCTCATTTTAGCTGTGAAGAACAAAATATGAATGGGTTTGTTAGATTATTAAACCTTATAATATGAAGTGTTTTTAAAGTTGCAAGAGAGCTTGTGGGTTGTATGACAAATTATTACAGAAGTTAAGAATCCTAAAATCCTAAAGATGAGAAATTTAAGAGTGAAATCATGTAGTATGATTAAGCAAGTGACACACTAGAAAAATTGATTGGTTGATGGAATTGATGATCTGGTGATGGGTGAGAGGAATTTAGAGGCAACGGGTCTCAAAGAGCTTACTAATTTCTATTTCGAGGTATATAAACGAAATAATAATTGTTGGGATTGTGTCTTTGATTTTTTGTATAACTTTATGAGAATTAGATAGGGCTAGAGATCTATCATGATTAGGAGACTGAGTATCAGTCTCATCATGATTAGGAGTTTGAATCCTATTCTAATTAGAAAGTTAGGCTAGAGATACGGTTTTGGTTTCCCTATATATTCTTCTATTGTTGGAGGAAAAATCAAGGAGAATGAAGATAATTAGTATTCTTGTAATCTAGGGTTAGCTGAGGGCGTAGCCTGATTTAAGAATATTATATGAGAGGCGAGGGTTTTGTAGTCTTTATCCGTGCAAAAAATTACATCATTGGGAGAGTTTCGCAGTCTTTGTCCGTTCAAAAGATTGTAAGGAGTGTGTTTTGGAGAGAATATGAGAGTTGATTATGTATGTGAGGTTAAGAGATTGAGAGACAAGAGTTGAGTGGTTCTTCTTGTAGTTCTCCCTGATACATAGTGGATTTTTCGTATTGTTGCCTTATGGACGTAGGTCGATCGAATCACGTAAATCTTGATGTTATTTCTTCTTGATTGTGGTTATTTTCTATCTTGTTGATTATGGGTTGACTTCCGAGTTACGAAGATCGTAGTACGCGGGGAATGACTAAATTCCCTAACAAGTGGTATCAGAGCCATGATGATGGATCCGAGAGCGAGTTCGTAAGATAGACGTACAAAAGTTAGGATCAGCGGCATTACAAGAATCAAGATGAAGAAAAAGAAAAAAAAGAAAGGCCGAGTGACGGCAAGAGCGGGCGACGGCAAGAGTGGTACATAGGTGATTTTGTGTTTGTTCGTTCGCGTGCAAGAGTCGAAAAAGTAGCAGCATGTGAGGAGATTCACACGTGTGGGGAGAAAAGAAAATTTAGCCAGTGGGGTCCACATGAAAGAATTATGAGAAGCAGTTCACGTAATCTTATTGTCTAATTACGGGTTGTTGATCTGATGTGGAGTTTTATTTGGTGTATGGTGTTGTGGATGCACATCGGATGGTCCAGATAGTTTTGCCGATAGATTGATGAATCAGAGGTTGATTTCAGTGGTCCAGGAGTTGATTGCCAAGTTTTAGAGTGCTCTAAATGTGATGGGAGGGTTTGATTTTTCAGATTTTGCTCAAATTAGTCAGAAAGTGCTGAAAAGTTCTGATAGTTATCACAAGACAGATCTGATGACGGATAGAGCAAACGAGTATGAGATAAATGAGACTGGCGTAGAGAATCAGATGTGATTCTAACAGTAGAGTTGTCAGCATATAATTATTCAGAGTCATCGATGGAGCAATAGTTGGTTGGTGTGTAGACTCGATGAGGACAGTGCCAGATTAGGTGGAGCTTACAAACAGGTACGACTGAGTGACACACATGCCAATGGAGATAGTAGCATTAGACTTGAAGACGATGAATGCTCATATTCGGTCCAAGCCAAGTGATGGAGAAGGTGGAGACATCTGGCTCGTAGTGTGGAGTAGGAGAGGTGCGCCGATATGATTCGAGAAGAGCGATGTAGGTGGAGTACGAGGACAGCAAATGGGGGAAGTGTCAAGTTCAGTTTGGGAGAAAAAACATGGTTGATTTGCTTCTAATGTCAGAGGTAACGAAGATCTCTTGGTGCGCACAAGAGAGATGGAGGTACCACAGCAAGACAGATAAAAGTGAGGGTCATAGGAGCATCCGGTTAGCTTCGATTTGAAGTGCGAAAGAAATAAAAGACTCTAGCGAGAGAGACAAAAGTTTCAAGATGACGATGATATATCTTCAAGGGAGTTTGGGAATCAAATTCAAGGTGAAGATTGTTGGGATTGTGTTTTTTATTCATTGTATAACTTCATGAGAATTAGATATGGTTAGAAATCTATCATGATTATGAGACTGGGTCTCATCATGATTAGGAGTTTGAATCATATTCTATTTAGGAAGTTAGGCTAAAGATAGAGTTTTGGTTTTCTTATATATATTTTTCTATTGTTGGAGGAAAAACCAAGGAGAATGGAGATAGCCAGTATTCTTATAATCTAGGGTTAGTAGAGGGTGTAGTCTGATTCAAGAATATTGTGCGAGGCGAGGGTTTTGTAGTCTTTATCCGTGCAAAAAATTACATCATTAGGAGAGAGTTTCGCAGTCTTTGTCCGTTCAAAAGATTGTAAGGTGTGGTTTTTGGAGAATATGAGAGTTGATTATGTATGTGAGGTTGAGAGATTGAGAGATGAGAGTTGAGTGGTTCCTCTTGCAGTTCTCCCTGATACATTCAAGAATACTGTGCGAGGCGAGGGTTTTGCAGTCTTTATTCGTACAAAAAATTACATCATTGGGAGAGGGTTTCGCAGTCTTTGTCCGTTCAAAAGATTGTAAAGAGTGGGTTTTGGAGAGAATATGAGAGTTGCTTATGTATGTGAGGTTGAGAGATTAAGAGACGAGAGTTGAGTGGTTCCTCTTGTAGTTCTCCCTGATATGTAGTGGATTTCTCGTATTGTTACCCCATGGATGTAGGTTGAAGTTGATTGATTGAACCACGTAAATCTTACATGGATGTAGGTTGAAGTTGATTGATTGAACCACGTAAATCTTATTGTTATTTCTTCTTGATTGTGGTTATTTTCTATTTTGTTAATTGTGGGTTGACTTCCGAGTTACGAAGATCGTAGTACGCGGGGAATGACTAAATTCCCCAACAAGTGCCCTGTCTTGTTAGATGAAACTGGATTTCTAGAATTTGTATGATTACTGTGGGGTTCTTGCTTGTTGATAGAATACGAAGGATGAAAAAGCTTTTTTTAAAAAGTTATTTATCTCTGTCACATCTGTCGGGTACGAGTTTAACTCTCACGAAAACTCATTTGAGAATAGAGATTGTAAACAAATTCAAACACGCGTCCAATACCTGTAATAGAGTAATACTGTTTTAGTAAAAGGTATATAATTTGTCAAAAGACATAAGACACTGATAATTGAATTGCACATCTCTCTCTTTAAGTCATTACTTATTATTCACTTTGACACATGATGTTGTTATATTGCAATTTTACCTATGTTATAATATTCAGATATGTCTCCTTTGGATGAAAATGTTAGCTATGACCTTTGATGGGCATCTGTGTGTGTGTGCATGTGTCATGTCTTCATGTGTGACACGCAATACATCATCCAAGTTAGCTAGTGTCGCTCAGCACTGCAGTGTGTATTCTATGTGTATTGTTCTATATGTACGGATTACAGTTTGTCTTCTACTTTTATTGTAAGACTGTAATATGTTTCAATTATGATTTTCTCATTTTCTGACATAAAAATGGTGCAGTTCTTTTGAGCACTTGTAGAAGAACTGATTTTGCTTTATTTTTCATATAGATATTCCAACCAAATAGCTGAAAGACAAACACCTGGGAATGCTGAAAAATGTGTGTGTGTGTTGAGAAATCCTCGCCTGAGGTAATTGAGATTGTAGAGATTGTAGCTTTATCCAGTTCATCTTTATTCAACTTTGAAGAACTTGGTCAACATATCGTTATCAACTTTGTTTCCCCTGCATTAATGCACGATGTACCTGATAAAACAAGACAAATTGTTCTGGTTGATCAGGACATCGGTGATGACGGTTGAAGTCTTTTGCTCTTAGACACCCATTTTGTATATATTACATATTATCTCAAGAAAAAAAGGTATACTAGCTGAACGAAGACCGTAAAATAAATGGACAATAAGAGCCATATATTGATGCAGAAGTATGAAATGGGGAGAGTGTTAGGTCAAGGAACATTTGCGAAAGTTTATCACGCTCGAAATATGAAGACTGCTCAGAGTGTTGCTATAAAAGTGATTGACAAGGAGAAAATATTGAGGGTTGGACTTACTGATCAAATAAAAAGAGAGATATCTGTAATGAGGTTGGTGAGGCATCCACATATTGTCCAGCTTTACGAGGTCATGGCAACCAAGAAGAAGGTTTACTTTGTAATAGAATATGTCAAAGGTGGCGAGCTCTTTAATAAGTTGAGCAAGGGCAGGCTCAAAGAGGAAGTTGCTCGCAAATACTTTCAGCAGCTGATCAGCGCTGTGGATTACTGCCACAGTAGAGGTGTTTATCACCGAGATTTGAAGCCTGAAAACATACTTTTGGACGAAAATGGAAATCTTAAAGTTTCAGATTTTGGCTTAAGTGCCCTAGCTGACACTCGGAAACAGGACGGTTTACTCCACACAACTTGTGGAACTCCAGCTTATGTGGCTCCTGAAGTTATCAGCAGAAAAGGATATGATGGTGATAAAGCTGATATTTGGTCTTGTGGGGTAATTTTGTTTGTTCTGTTGGCTGGCTATCTCCCTTTTCAGCACTCAAATTTGATGGAGTTGTATAGGAGAATTGGTAAAGGAGAATATAAATGCCCCAGTTGGTTCCCTTATGAAGTTCGGAGGCTGCTATCAAGGATTCTGGATCCAAATCCAAGTACTAGAATATCAATTGCAGACATAAAGGAGAATCCTTGGTTCAAGAAAGGTTTTGATGACAAGTTGAAGATGATTGAAACAGGCAAAAGAGAAAGCCCTCCTGAGAATTTGAATGCTATTGTAAGCTCCTCAGGCAGCGGTACAAGTGAGGGAAATCAAGATCCTGAAGTGAAACAGAATTTGGTGAAGCCAATGAACTTGAATGCTTTTGACATCATTTCCCTATCAACAGGATTTGATCTCTCAGGATTATTTGAGAATGAGCGAAAGAAAGAGACACGGTTTAGTTCTCGATTGCCAGCAACGGCTATTATCTCAAAGCTGGAGGAAATTGCAGAACTTTTGAAGTTTAAAGTTGGAAAAAGGGGCGGAGGTGTTCTCAAGATGGAAGGATTGAAACCTGGAAGAAAAGGGATTTTGGGGATGGACGCTGAGATATTCGAAGTCACTCCTTCGTTTCACATTGTAGAGCTAAAAATGACCAACGGAGATACATTGGAGTATCAGAAAATGTTGGATGAAGATTTGAGGCCGGCGCTCAAAGATATTGTTTGGGCTTGGCAAGGTGAGCAACACTATCTACAAGAGCAGCAACAAGAGCAGCAACAAGAGCAGAGTTGAATGCAGTTCTGATCAAGGTACGAAATTTGCGGCGGGGGAGTCCTTACAAGTTCCTTGTTCAAGTGGTTTTAAGGTGTTTGTTGTTTGTTTATTAGCATATTTTGTGTAATTGTGTTTTGATAAAAGAGAGGTGCTTTACTAACTGCAGGCTTTCCTGAAATAACTTAGCTTATTCATACAGACGTGTAATCATTGTTGCATGTACTTCAGTTGTGCATATATAGATTTGTATTTTAATTTCTCTTATGAATGGAAGTGTATTCGAGTTTTAATAGCCTACAGTATTCTCTCACCATGACTGATGACTGAATGAAAAAAGCTGAATCAATAGCTCATCTACAAATATCCTATAGCGTGGCGTGTCTGATGTGATTACATATTAGCTCCTTACAATCAGCTTACTCGATTGACAGTGAAAAATTACTCTAAAGGAAAAGAAAAGAAAAGAAAATCTGTAATTGCATGTTTTTATTTCCCCAAGAGTTTTTGATACAACAATATACATTACTCCTTTAGTACATCAGGTAACCAATTACGCAGATTTATTTATTTTTACTGCTGAATAGTAACGGGCGAGTCCGTCAAGTCAATAATATCTGAGTGAACTTTAGCCCTCTTGTTGCGCTTTTCCACAACGCAGCTAGATGGTGTTGACAAACTTATGACATTGCTCTCATCATCAATACAAAAAATCTGTGCTTTGGTTTCAAGTTCGGGGGAAATGAGCAGACTATCTGTTGATGAACCATTCTTCGAAGATCTCAGGGATGATGGTCGTCTCTGTAAGTTGCTTTGTTGAAGCCATTCGCAGGAGTTCTCATCTCTGAATGAACACGGAGTTCCGCTAGTGCTTTCAGGGATTTCACTGATTATTTCATATCTTTCATCAGGCTTTGGAGACTCAACAAGACAAGGAGACTCAAAAGGACAATTATTGGATTCCTTGCAAATGTAAAGGTCGCAAGAAGGTGAAATTTCAGAAGAACGAGCATCTTCTTCAATTCGATTAGCAGGATCAACATCTTCATTAATCTTTCCTCGCTCGTAGTCAACTTCATCACTGTCGTTGCAATCTGAAATCTGACCTTCTACATAGCACGGAAGCTCATCCATGATGCAAACATTAACTTTCATTTGCTTTGGCAATCTCGGGCAGCCACCAAGATGCGTCATGTATTTGGTAGAGAAGAAATTTACTGTAAGGTATAAACTGGTAGGGAAAAAATGATGGTTAGATTCTGATAAATGCTTCTAGTTAATTAGTGAGAAGATAAATAAGCCAAACGGAGAAGAATACTTACTTCTCCCAGGAAGGAAGAGTAAGCATCGTGTAGGCAATCTTGATTTTATTCCCTACGCCAGAGAAGGATTTGAAAGTTGACGCAGCTTTTCTAACGGCTAGAGACTCAGTTGGATGTTGCCAGGCCCATTCAAACTGCAAAAACTCAATTTGAACATGCAAGGGTAAGGATTCAGATTGCTACCGGCAGGAAATAAAACGAGGCTACACTAGGGTTATCCCTATTATTCAGTTTAAGTTGACCCAGTAGTAAAAACGAACACAATTTTACTCATGGACTAGACATCAACATTGGCTCGACCTCTTTCGAGTCTCTATCTTGTGTGTCCAAAGCCCGCCATCTCCTGATCGAGACAAAAAGGGGTCCAGTTTTCGGACAGTCAGGCAGAATCACCTCAGGATCAATCTCATCAGAGTCATACTAAAGAACCTAACAATTGGGCTCCGACGATTCAAGGGGAACTACTAATTCATTGTAAACGGGTGAGTTCACAAGAAATATGGTAGAAAATGCGTAAAAAAAAAACACATAATGCGGAATTATATCAATGGTCAAGATAAAGCTTTGGAGTTCATATAGTAATCAGTTGAACGGCGGCGTCACAAGGTGTTTTCTCTTCTCGGTGTTGGCTTTTCTCACAAGTGTTTCATCTATGATTGAAGGAATTTTCACGCCAGAAAGAATTACCTATGAATTTATTTACGCACATCCAATCAATTTGGAAAAGTAAAAAAATAACAAAATTATGAATTTTCATGCCATAACAACCTGAAGGGCGGAAACATTGGATGGGAAGCCGTAGACGCAAAGAACCATCTCCCACGGCCGCCCTCGCCTTGTCCGCCACGCGCCGCACCCAATCTCCCCGTTGTGCTGCCGGATCCTCCTCCGTGGATTCACCGTAAACCTGCCAAGAAATTTACAGGGAAATAATTAGATACTGTGGAAGAATCAGAAAAACCAGAAAAACTGGCATAAGTCGA
>BQKN01064938.1:55214-96800 GCA_022839385.1 Asparagus kiusianus | reverse complement strand
CTCTCTCTCTCTCTCTCTCTCTCTCTCTCTCTCTCTCTCTCTCTCTCTCTCTCTCTCTCTCTCTCTCTCTTTTCCAATTGCACATGAGGGAAATTCAAGATCTTGAAACTGGGTCAGAGAATTTTCCAAGAATGTGGATGTGAACCGAGAAAGAGGTAACAGCTCAAACTTGGTTTTAGATTATTTTTATAAGCAAAAAATGCAGAACATGATAGTTTCATAGCATGAAAATTCCAAATATCCATTTACTTCAATTTTGATTGAAAATATGGTGAAAATATAGATAGATAAGAACCAAATGGCATTTGAACATATTATAATCTTCTCGTTTAACGTTTATAGCTAAATTTTATACTCACGAAATTTTTACTTTCTTAATTGACCCCTACATAATTGGTTTGAGCATGATTTTTGACTCTTTTAAGTTTATAAAAATTTTCATTAACAAATCTTAATGCCCTTTTTACACTTTATTCTTTCTAATTATTCCAGTTCATTAATTTTGGAGTTATAATTAAACTGTGCAGATATCATCAATGTGTGATATTTGGACGCAATGGAGACCATTAATAATCCAACAGCAGCAACAAATCCAAACTCTACATCAGAGGAGCCTAAAGGTTCCAAGAGGGTCACAAAGCCAAGATACTCAAGATTCATGCAACAAGAGCTCCCATCATGGAACCCAATCCTAACTCCCCGCTGGGTAATCTTCGTGTTTTCGATCATCGCTGCAGCCTTCATCCCCATCGGCATCTTCTCCCTTCAAGCCTCTCAAAAAGTTGTCGAGATTGTCAACCAATATGAAAAAGCCTGCGCAAACCAGGCGACAGACAAAGTCGCCTACATCCAAGACTCGAAAATAAGCAAAAAGTGCACGAGGATTCTCACAGTGCCCAGGGACATGAAGAGCCCTATCTTCGTATATTATCAGCTCGACAACTTCTATCAGAACCATCGCAGGTACTTTTCAAGTCGAAACAACCAACAACTGAGAGATCCGAACGAAGCCAGCACTACCAAAGGATGTAAGAACGAGGCGGAGACCAAAGATAAATCCACCATAGTCCCGTGTGGACTAATTGCTTGGAGTTTATTTAACGATACGTTCAGTTTTTCGCGAGGTAACGAGACGTTGGAGGTAAATAAGAAGGGGATTTCGTGGAATATCGATAGAACCGAGAGATTCGGGAATGATGTTTACCCCAAGAATTTTCAAAGTGGGAGAGTTGTTGGCGGGAAGTCTCTTGATCCTAACAAGCCTCTGAGTGAGCAAGAGGATTTGATGGTTTGGATGAGAGTTGCGGCTCTTCCAACATTTAGGAAGTTGTATGGGAAAATAGAGGTGGATCTCAGAGCAAATGATAAGGTAACCGTGAGCCTTGAGAATAATTATAATACTTACAGTTTTGGGGGCACAAAGAAGCTTGTGCTTTCTACCGCTACTTGGATTGGAGGTAAGAATGATTTCTTGGGGATTACATATATTGGTATTGGAGTGTTATGCTGTTTTCTTGAAGCATCCTTTTTTGTACTGTACATGTTGAGTCCAAGAAAGCTTGCGGATCCAGCGTATTTGTCATGGAATAGGAAAGCTAGAGGGCATCATTAGATGGTTTTCTTTAAGCCCAATTTTGTATAATTTCAAAGTGTAACATTCTTCCTTTTTGTGTTTAAAAAAAAATTATTGCCAATTGGAGCTTTGTTATAGGGACCCAAAATATGAGACCAATTGGGAGGACAAGTGATGTGTCTCACTCCTATTGGATAATGAGTTGGTCATCATTAATGATGGCCAACTCATTATCCAATAGAAGGAGGACACCTCACTTGTCCCCCCAATTGGTCTCATATTTTGGGTCATTGAGGAATTTTTCTGCCAATTGTATGCTGAGAAAAAGGAGAGAAAAATAAATATTCTATTTCGTATTTATGATCTTCGATTTGTATGTCTATAGATATGTCTGTCAGCCGTCTAGGAGAAAAAGATGAGAAATTACATAGTAGTTGTTGTAGGTATTTTGATTAGGGGTTGGGACACCCCCACACAATTTACAAAAATAGTTACACCATAGAAATTAAACACTTTATGAGGCTTTCCATAATTGTAGCTTTAGTGACAAGTTCATAGATTAGCTACTGAAAACTACGGGGCAACCAACTCCAAAGGCGAAATAAGGAATTTTGTTCAATTCTTTTGTCCTTTAAACAAAGTGACTTGCTTCTTGATGGAGAATGATATATTCTCCCGACCAATACTTAACAAAAACAAAAATTTAAGGCTATAATTCTTCAAATATTCATCAACTTGTGTTAAAATCACTTTTGTTTTGTACATATAAATACCTCAAAAACTTTAAAACCTTTAATTCAGATGCCATCTGCTACAATGTGGTCTCAAAAGAGAATAAAAAGATCAAATTATTCCAAAGATGAAACTTAGCATGGTCTACTCCCTTAAATTACCTCCTAAAATTTGAGAGGATTTGGATCCCTCCTCGTATTTATTGTATTTAAGTGCAAAATTAGTAGCAAAACTAATATTGCAATTTAACCAAAATTTAAAACACAAGAAGGTAAATACACTACTAAATTACTTCAGGCGACAGCCAAAACAGAAAGGGACCCAAAATCCAAGCGTTTCAAAGAGCATTACATCGAAAACCATTCAGCTGAGACCAAAGCAATTACAACCCCAGCACATTATACAATAAAGCCCCTCCAACAAGGGGTAATTAGCACTTCTTGTCAGAACCTGCAACCAAGTTCCTCCACAGGTAGCGGCCGCTGGCCATATCCACACAGGTCCAAAACCCAGTACAAACTGCAGATCCAACCTTAAAAACAGCAAAATTTTTGTTAACAAGGACCAACATAAACTAAGACGGGGGCTTTTTTTGAAGGAAAAAAAAACACATACCTTATCGCAAAGGGGGAGCTGTTCTTTAGGGGAGCCCTCCTCTTCAATTCCTTGATTGTTTTCTCGTAACTCAGGCTGGGCTTTGAGGTTTCTGAGCACAAAGAAGCCTGCCAAGGACGCAGAGAGAAAAATGAGCAGAACTCTCAGTGGGCACATCTCTTTCTCTTCCTCTCTCTCTCTCTTCTGGGTTTCTGGGTTTTTTTCTCCTCTCGTTCTCTCTCCTTGAAGCAATTTGGGTGGATGATCTGGGGGGTTGTTTCTTTATTTATTTGAGCTCTGACTTTTTTGGGGGAAAAAAAAATAAAACGAGGGAGTACCGGAGTAGGAGAGCTTTATGATTTATGAATTCAAAGGTGTTGGAATAAGTAAATAATATTGGTGGTATTTTTTGGTCCGGGCACACGCCAATGTTTCTAGAGATGGTGGGCTGTTATCACTAGCACAAGGACAAGGTTTGTTGAGGATGAGGTCCACATTGGAATAAAAAAAAGGGTGACGCTACAGTCACACCTCAATCACACTCCTCTCGCTACAGTGCACTGATGCCCACATGAGAATTTCTAGTGCACTGTAGCGAGAAAGGAGTGTGGCTGGAGGTGTGGTTTGGAGGTGTGTCTCTAACATTTTCCTAAAAAAAGAATAATTGCGCATACATCTGATATGTCATTTGATGTGATAGTTATTTGTATTTTTATAGGATATTGCTTGTTTCCGCTTTATTTATAAATAATTCGGCATATCAGTTTAACTAGGACAACAGTAAATATATCGTTATCTGATATTCACTTGACATCTCAATCTAACTTGAAAAATAATCTTATATAGAGTTTGCTCGGTGGAAGTGCTAAAAGATACTTTGAAGAATATAAATAACCAAATCATCAGAATTCGAGAGATGTCTATGCAATTGAGAAAAGAGGAAATATTTATTGCATATGAACTTTATTTAAGATATGAAGAGTAGTCCTCTTTAAAGTTACTAGAACAATTAGGGTGAAAAGTTCTTGACCATAGTAATTTATATCTTTCACTCATTTTTAGCAATTCTGTAATTAATCATAAAGATGGCCTGCTCTCTCCATGGTAGAAGAGTGAATCGGTACGGGCCACTGGTGTGACTTGTTAGTTGAGAGAAATGTTCAAAAAAATCTTAATTGAGAAATATAAATTGCATCAAATTAAACTTGTAATTACAAGGGCGAGGTGTTACTAATTACCATGTTATTTAAGTACCAAGTATATAACATGAATATGAAAGGTTTTTGGAGCATAAATGAAAAGGGGAAGGAAAAAGACTTTAAAGTAAGCACATGAACCTGTCAATTTCAAATTTGACAAAGTTGGATAACAAATGTTGACTATGTATTTGTTTGCCATGGTCTCATATACGTGTAATGCACCACCTACTATGCTCACGGAGTTGGTGGGCGGCTGGTCACAGCTCTGATTCATTTTCCCCAAAAATCCAACTGCTCTCCTTTTAGACTTTGCTCTATTTTAAGACATTATGCTTTTCTTCTTCTTTTTTTTTCTTTTTTTTTTTGGATGGTGGCATTATGCTTTTCTTTAGAGTTTGATTTATTTTAAGAAATAATAGAGAGTATTGGCCTAGATGATTACGACCTTTGTTAGTTGGGAGCCATGTGGAGAGTGCATTTGGAGATAGCATTTGATATTCCACAAGTTTAGCATTATTTTGAGGCTAGAGTTCAGAAAATCCTCCTTAACTTTAGATGGTTATAAGATAACCCCAGTAACTTTCAAAATATCAAAACCCCCTTAAATAAAGGGGTTATTAGAAAACCTACTTTAACTTTAAGATTTTTTTTTAATTAAAAGATCCCCTAATCCATACCGTAATTTAGGGGGGGGGGGGGGGGGGTACAAAAAAAAATTTTAAATTAAAAAGAGATTTTTTTATAACCTCTAAACTTAAGGGGTTTTTTGAAATTTTGAAAGTAATGGAGGGTTATCTTCCGAAGCTAAGGGGGCTTAGTGAAGTTTAGCCTCATTTTTATTAGGTTATTTTACGTTCTACCCTTAAATTATCAAGTGCTAACAATGAGAAGGAGTGCACTACATAGAGGATTTATTAAATGGTTTTTATTTAGGGTTAGTTCGATATAGAACACCTGTACTGTAGCCCAATTCACGGGGATTTTCTCAAATTTATTAGGTTTATAAGGAGTTCCATTCAAAACCCCTCAAAACTTTGATTGTTTTGTGAAGTTTACCGTTCTATTAATACCAAAAAGCTGGATATACATTTTCCTTGTTTATGTGTAAGGATACGCTATTGAGGCCCTTGCTGCATGTTTAAAAAAGGAAAGAAACAAATAATCTTATACATTTGCACTAGCTTAAGCTATCATACACCAAAAAAGCTATTTCATTGTAGAGTAAAATAAGACAGGATTAATTGCATGTGGGTAATTTACATATCCACTCTGTGCTATGTTGACATAGAACTCAGTATTCTAATTCTTTTATTAGCAATGATCACATGCTACTAAACCTTTTCCCCCTCAATCTAACTTAGCATCACATGATGCTTACGTAAAACTTCAAACTAATTTGGGAAATAATATAGTTCAGAGTTCTAGCTATATGAGTGGCTACATTCTTGATATAGAGAATCTACGTACAATTATTCCTACGAGACGTACCGGGCTCAAGTTTTCCCACTGCAACTAAGCTTGCATTTTTTCTTATTTTTGACATGCAAAATTTGAGCAATTAAGCAACAGCTTTATCAACATGGGGAGGAGAAAATCAGTTTGTGCATCGGAAACTTGGAGCAATGCGACAACTCTTAACAAAAACGAGCCAGGTCTTCTTCAGGATCAAGCTCACCAAACCAATACACGAAAATGGGGTGAAAATTTTTCAGTTACACATCAAGAAACAGTATACTGATGGCAGGCAAATGGCAGGTGATGAGAGTCAATGAATGAAGTTAGCTTCTTTGACATTTGCTTGCATTACAAGCATGTTTCCAGTTGGAAGACAGCTGCGTGCAGCTGATATAAAAATGACTGAATCGAAGATGCCATCAAATTATATAGTTTCCTTTTAATTGCCCTTAGGAAAAATCTTAAAGTGAAGGGAGGTTTTATTAGGCAGCCCAATGTTAAAGAATTGTGAGAAATTTCAAGGGAGTTGACTGCAAAATTAACCCTGGAAATTTGGTCTTTTTTGTACAAAGTAATAGCAGTTTTAATTGTGTCAACGATATGATATTTCTTTCTCAACTTTAGACAATTACTAATGATGAAGCCGGTAAAAGAGCACAGAAAGCTCAAACATCTGGGGATCAACTATTGGTCTCGAGTGTGGAGAGCCAAACTGGGAAACGAATTTAGCCAGGAAACTCAAAAACCCAGCTTCGGTGGACCGACGGACGTGGTCCAGTCGACCGAAACGCCTGCAGGAATCGAGCCCAGAAACTTGTTGTGCGCAGCGGAAATTTCAGCAGCACCTTTGGTGCACGACAAGAGAGTAGATTTTAACTAAATCTCTGTTTCATAAAGGAAACAAAAACCGAAAGCAAAATATCTCAGCAAAGTGGGATATTAGCTCTTCCTCTCATCAGTTCTAGGACTGACTTGTCGAGAGAACCTAAACTCTCTATTACAAATCACAACACGAACAATCAATTTTAATATGGTTCGGCAAATTTTCTACGTCCACGGGGCAAGGAAGGCGGGGGGGGGGGGGGGGGGATCGACTATTAGAGGGAAAAAGAATACAAATATGGTTTACAATCACACAGCTCTCACAAATTAAACCCTCAAAATAGGCTCCATGCTTTTCTTCTCAAAAAAAGGTCAGCCTCCAAAACCTTTTCTCTCTGTGATTTTTCTTTTCCTCTGTCTGCACTTTTTCACCAAGCACAGCCGCTAAAAATTTCCCCCTGTGATTTTCCTTTGCACAAAAACCTAGGTGAAAAATAGGAACCCTATTTATAGCCTGGCCCCAATCAAGCGTCTCGTGATAGCTCGTGGCCCCTACATTCCGCTATCTAAACGTGTCTCTTGCTGAATTCAAAATGAATTCTCGGTGTGGCCCTCACATATGTTGTTCACGGTTTTGCCAGCTGCTATCTCTTCACGCGAAATCCTGCAACGTGTGTGGTCCCCACTTGCTTTGAAAAAACACGAAACTCGTTCACAATTCTCCACCTCGACGAAGTTTTCCCAAAACCGAGCCGACACCAACCAAATCAAATGCCTCACTTGTTACGTCCAATACGAAGTGAAACAATTCACGACAACGGACTCAATCCACAACAAGTCGAGAACCCAAATGAGAATACAAACACTCTCCAAATGTCTGTATCAACTCGTCAAATCGGCTACATCATAAAGACTACCTACGTTTCCTCTTGCCCAAGGAATCAAGCTTCACGTAGTTCACCAAATGGTCACGAACGACCTCAATCCAATAGAAGAGTTCGCAACCCTTCTCTAATATCGTCAACTCTACGACTGATAGCACCTCCAATGGTCTCAAAGTGTAACGAATCAAACACCTCTACCTGAGATGAACCAATGGTCATGTCCAAACTACATCTATCAGTTGCACTCGAATTAAAAAACAATTCATCATCTGCATCCAAATCCAAATGATCTCTTAATTGTGTCACCTCAGCTGGAATCCCAAATGATACAGAATGATCTGGAGTATGTGGAGTAATCTCCACCCAACGTGAAGTAGCATCACTCTCCACCTGCTGTGATACCTCTATGATCTATTCAAAAACGCTTCACCTACTGAGAGTCAATAGGGTCCCTCATCGAAGCCTCATCCAATGTGACATTACCTGACCAAATATCCAATTGAGTTTTACCTCCAATCACAGCAGTTGACAACTCATTAATAGGATGGCCCACATATGTCGAAGGCTCAGTCCAAAAACTCTTCTGCAGACCATTGTTTGACAACCAATACCGATCCTCCTCCAGCAAGGCACGGTTAAATTTGCCACCCTATCTAGTTGCCCCAAGATTTCCTTTCCAACGAAGTGTCTCGAAATGCCGTGAGCTCGGCTCCAAAACAGAAACATGTCCATCTTGTACCTCCCACCAAAATCAGAATGAAGTACCTTCATCTTTCTGCCAATCTCACACTTCTTCAATCTGTTGGAGACTACTAGGACTTTATCCAAAGGGGATTTTGTTGCAACCCAAACACGCCTAGAACACCCACTAACAAAGGAAACCAAACATCTATTTTCTCCCAATGATGCCTCCTTGGAAGGCCTCCAAACATCCACGTGAACCCCATCTGAAAGACCATCCGTGCGGTGAATAGAGGTGCCAAACTTCACCTTGGTCTTCTTGCTCACACCAAAGTGTTCATTGGACTTTAAACTGCAGGTCGTTACACCCATCTCCAACTCAATACTGGAATGACAAAGCCTCAAATGCCGCAGTCTAGTCAAATCAGCAGAAGTCGCCAGCTCTCCACCTGTCACTGTATCTCTAATAAAATAGTATATGTTATTCCTCCTGACGCTCTTCATCACAATCAAAGAGTCTTCCACGATCTCGAGAACCATGTCCTCTACATGAACCTTCAGACCCTCTCTAACCAAAGCTCCAATTGAGATCAAGTTCTTCCTCAAGGAAGGAACATATCTCACATCATATAACTCTCTAACAGTCCCGTTAAACATCTTGATGCAAATTCTTCCTATCCCAATGATCTGGCATGCACGATTATCTCCCATGTACACCACACCACTATCCAGTTTCTCAAAACTGAAGAACCATTCCCTTCTAGGACACACATGATAGGTCACACCACTATCCAATATCCACTCGGATTCCTCCGAATAGCTACCTGTAGGACTGATAGAAAGCGAATAAATAGAAGTATCAAAAATATTACCATTCGATAAAATGATGTTTGCTTCTGATGATGGTTGCTTTCCTTTTCCATTCTGCTTATTCTTCATCCATTCGTCGAGTTTTGGACAATCTTTCTTCCAATGACCAATCTCCTTACACCAAGCACACTGGTCTTTTCCAACTGTAGGATGCCCTACTCTAGACCGTGATTTTCAATTCTTTCGGTTTGGATTCTTCCTTCTTGCGACCAATGCCTCCACTACCGGCTTAACTGAAGCCTCCTTATCATTCTTTTGAAGCTGATAGTTCACAAGTGCAGCGGTGACCTTACTATACGAAAGGGACGCCTTCCCATTAATTAGGATAAGAACAAAGGTCTCGTATTTCTCAACTGACAAGGAACTCAACAACAACAACGCCTTATCCTCATCTTCAATCATAACATCCACATTCGCAAAATCCGTAAGAAGTTTCATGTAGTGGTTCATATGATCACTAATGGAGGTTTCCTTCTTCAATTGGAAGCGATAAACCCTCCTCTTCAAATGCAAGCGATTTTCCACACTCTTGGTCAAATACTTGCTCTCAAGGGTCTCCCAAATCTTCTTTGCAGAAATCTCATTCATCACATCATACTTCAAATCTTGTGTTAAACAAGACCTAATAACACCACGCACCGTCTGATTCATCTTCTTCCAAACATTCTCTTCAATATCATCTGGCTTGCCATCCAACTCCAAAGTGTCTTCTAAATTTTACACGTTCAGCGCATCTAAAACTTCGCATCACCAAACTCCAAAGTTGTTCGTGCCATTAAATTTCTCCACATCTATTTTCGTAAAGTGGATATTCAAACTTTGAATGGCCTTCACACCAGAAGCACCACCCTCAACACCTTCTTTCCCAGCTATATTCCTCAATACACCAACAACCAATACGGAACAAACTGAAGAATAGATCCAAACTTGAGAAAGATAGAGCTTTTACTAAAAAAAGATCCTACCTTTAACTCCAATTGAAACCCTAGACGAGCTTCCAAAACGATCTACTACTCCAAATTGCCCAAGCGTAGCCTGAGCTCTGATACCACTTGTTATGCGTAGCGAAAATTTTGGCAACACCTCTAGTGCACGACAAAAGAGTAGATCTCAACTAAATCCATGTTTCACAAAGGAAACAAGAACTGAAAGTAAAATATCTTAGCAAAGTGGGATATCAGCTGTTCCTCTCATCAGTTCTAGGACTAACTTGTCGAGGGAAACTAAATTCTCTATTACAAATCATAGCACAAACAATCAATTTTAACGTGGTTCGGCAAATTGCCTACGTCCACGAAGTAATGAGGGTGGGGGATCTACTATTAAAGAGAAAAAGAACACAAATAGGGTTTACAATCACACAGCTCTCACAAATTAAACCCTCAAAATAGGCTCCATGCTTTTCTTCTCAAAAAAATGTTAGCATCCAAAACTTTTTCTCTCTGTGATTTTTCTTTTCCTCTGCCTGCACTTTTTCACCAAGCACAGCCACCAAAAATTTCCCCCTGCGATTTTCTTTTGCACAAAAACCTAGGTGAAAAATAGGAACCCTATTTATAGCGTGGCCCCAATCAAGCGTCTCGTGATAGCTCGTGGCCCCCACTTTCCGCTATCTAAACGCGTCTCCTGCTGAATTCAAAATGAATTCTCGGTGTGGCCCCCACATATGCTGTTCACGGTTTTGCCAGCCGCTATCTCTTCACACGAAATCCTGCAACGTGTGTGATCCCCACTTGCTTTAAAAAAACATGAAACTTGTTCACAATTCTCCACCTGGTCGGTCGATTGAATCAGTTCGACCGGTCGACCAAGAGTGGAACAGGTCGACCGACGCAGTGACACTGGTCAACCGACAGGTGCACAGGAAACCCCGTAGAAAACTGGGTTCTGGCCGGTCGACCGAAACCATTGCACCGGTCGACCGATGTCGGGATTTCCAGAATCCTGGTTCGTTTGGGAATCTGTTTTGGGGTGGGATACTATATATACATTGATATGTTTTTAGGGTTTGTAGAATACAAAAAAGAGGGTTTTTTGAGAGGACTTTGAGAGAGAAATCTCAGAGAGAGAAAAGCCTATTTGCAAGCATTGTAATTTTCTTCAATTAATCAAAACTTTTTGGTGTGGCTCCCGAGGACGTAGGCACGTTTGCCGAACCTCATTAAATCTAGTGTTCTCTATTTTGATTATTCTTTCATGCAAGTTTCTTCTTTTATTTGCTGTGATTTCCTGCTTGCTTACTTTCGGCACAAGATCCGGAAGGGCACGGGTTGTGTGTGTTCAACCCCAACATCAACTTGTCAAAGCGTAACCCTGAGAAAGTGAAGGCTGAGGAGGTGCATGTTAGTCTACGTGTGTAGACCCCCAAAGCTGAATCAAAAAGGACGAAGAAAACAGTCCGGTCGATGGCCAGTCGACCGACGGAGGAGGTCTGGTCGACCGTGATGCCTGCAGGAAACTAAGAAGACATCGACACTCTGTCGGTCGACCGACATGAGGAGTCCGGTCGGCCGAAACGTGCACACCAGACCCTGCAGAATTCGTCGTTCTGGCGGGTCGACCGACTTTGCATGTCTGGTCGAGGGAGTCGGGATTTCCATAATCCTGATTCTTTTGGGAGTCTATTTTGGTCTGGGACTCTATATATACCTTAAATATTTTTAGGTTTTACGTGCAATAAAAAAGAGGGTTTTTGAGAGGATTCTTTAGAGAGATCTCAGAGAGATAAAAACCTATTTGTGGGCATTGTAATCTTCTTTAATTAATCAAATAATTATGTGGTGTGGCTCCTGAGGACGTAGACACGTTGCCGAACCTCGTTAAATCTGTTGTGTTCTTTCTTGTTTACTTTCCTACAAGTTTTATCTTTTATTTGTGGTGATTTTCCTACTTTCCTACTCTCAAACACAAGGTCCGGAAAAGCACATATTCGATTTGATTGTTTCGAATCCCCAACCGTGCAGGAGGTGGAGAGGAAACTGGAGAGAGGAGGAAGAGGGTGAAGGAGGTGGCGTTGACGGAGAATAGGGCGGTGGAAGAGGGTGGTTCTTCTTATAATTAGGCGATGAGCAAGCTGATACAAGAGCTGATGGAGATTAAAGCCGGCAAAGTTTAGGGAAGTGAGAGTGCTGGTGTGACTCAAATATCCCAATCTGAGTGTCTCTTCAGTTTGGAACTTTGCCCGTGGGCGTGTTGAAGCAAAGTGGTGTCTAGGTTTTAATTGGTGTTGAATTGGAAATCCTAGTTCAAATCCTATTTCTAATAGGATATGACTTCAAATTGGTTGATGATAATCAATTCAAATAATTCCGGTAGCATGTTATCCTTGCTTGTGAAGAAGAAGACCTTTGAGTTCATGATTCTTGAGGCGGCAGCAGCATGATATAAAATATGCAGAAAGCATATTTCGGAGATTATCAATCTATATCACCAGTTAAGAATAAAGACAATTGTTCTCCTGTGAAGACCTTGCTCTCTTTTGTTCCTATTGTTTGAAGAGAGACTGTGTTAGGTTTTTCGGGGTGTTATTTAGAATTGAATGATTGAGAGATTCTACTTTGTATACCTTAAATTTAATAAAGCTATTCTTCTCCTTCGCCCGTGGACGTAGGCTACAAGCTGAACCACGTATATCTTTGTGTTCGTGTGTTCTTGATATTTTTCATAATTTTGTGTGAATGATTTTAGTTTATCTTGGAGTTCGTCATAACAAATTGGTATCAGAGCCCCCAGCTATCGATCGAACGAGAAGATGACGACAACCGCCACGAAGTGGGATATCAAAAGTTTGACAGCAACATTAGTTTCAGCCTTTGGCAAGTTAGGATGATCGTCGTGTTGACACAGAGCGGATTGAAGAAGGCTTTGTTCGGAAATCGAAGAAACCGACTACTATGACAGAGGAAGATTGGAATGACTTAGATGATAGAGCTCTCGCAACAATCTAGTTTTGTTTGACAAACGAAGTTTTGCAAGAAGTTCTCACACAGAAGACATGTACAGCCGCTGATTTGTGGTCTAAGTTGAAGGATTTTTATTTGACGAAGTCGTTCACTTATCGCCTCCTCTTGAAGCAGTGTTTGTACACACTTCGGATGTCGTAAGAAACACCCATCAAATCTCCTATTGGTGAATTTAATTCTAGATTATAGATTTGAGTAAGATTGATGTTAAGATTGATGATGAAGATCAAACCCTATTGTTATTGTGTTCTTCGCTGCCTTCCTACAAGCACTTCAGGACTTCAGGAATACTATGATTTATGATTGATATTCTATTGACATCAAGGACGTCAAAGATAACTTGTTGAATAAGGAGAAGATCGATAAAAAGTTAACCACAAGCAAAAGTGACGATAAAAAAAGATGGCTCGTTTGTTCGAGGAAGATCGTAAGAAAGAGGATTTCGAGATAACATGTATAAGTCAAATCACATGAATCTAACTTGTAGATATTGCAAGAAGAAAGGGCACATCAAGAGCGATTGTTACACATTGAAGAACAAGAATAAACAAGAAGAGTATGAAGAAAAATCAAAAGAGGAGTTCGCTCAAGGTTCCACTCATCCTCCTTCATAGACTCCGGTTTCTTCCCCGAAAGTGGTTGATACAGATTTTTCTGATATAGATAATCCTCTATCTGCATTTTCCAGAATCCAAAATCTGTTCCATCAAACTTCTCAAGTCTCACTTTTCCTTCATCTGCGGCTGTGGCTCCCATTTGAATCTGACTTCCTCTAGATCATTTCACGCTCTGATACCAATTATTGGGAATTTACGCCGAAACCCTTAAAACAGCAGAAACACGGTATAGAGAAAAGTACACCAAGTTTTAACGAGGTTCGGCAAACTTGCCTACGTCCTTGGGAGCACAATTAAATTTTTATTAATCAACAAGAAATTACATTGCAAGAGTAGTTCTCAAACTTGAGATCTCTCAATAAATGTAATAATCAACACTGTAGCTACAGCGAAGATCCTCTTCTTAAATTCCAATTCTCTCTCCCCCCCTCTCTCTCTTAGATTCTAATTCTCTCTCTCTTAAATACATTTCCCTTTCTTAAAATCCTCCCTCAAAACATCAGCCGGAGAAAAAAGAGCAGAAGAAGAGAAGAAAAGGGGGGGGGTGTTGGGAATTTAACGCCTAAAATCCCTAATGCAACAGAAACGCAGAATAGAAAAAGTACACCAAGATTTACGAGGTTCGGCAACTGCCTACGTCCTCGGGAGCCACACAGATAATTTCTTATTTAATCTAACAAGAAAGTATAATTTAAGAGCAAATCCCTAAACTGGGATTTCTCAGATGAACACTATAGCAACAATGTTAATGATTAAAGGGAATAAACCCTTTTAATTCTCACTTGAGAATAAATGAAGTCCCACAATAAATAACCCTCTTTAATTCTCTCTCTCTCTCTCTCTCTCTTCTTTAATCTCTTTTCTTAATCTCCCCTCAACACTCGTTGAAAGCTGGGATTATAAAATGAACGCTGCTGCGTTTTAGGGCTGTCCGCCGCCAGAGAAGAAATCGGAAGAGGAAGGGGGGAAAAAGCTGCACCGAAACCCTAGGGCGTGAGGGGGGTTTTATAGGCGGGATTTGGACAGGCTAGCGACAGCATGTCGCCAGCGGCCCGCTCGGACGTGGAGGTGGGAGGCCAAACGCTGAGGTCGGGGGGCGGACGCGATGGTCGGAGCCGTCAAATGCCGAGGGTCGCGTTCACCCAAAAATGAGGGTCGCGTTCTTCGTCGACTTCGCCACTCTCGCCTGCGCCATCCTGGAGCTCGTCGGAGCTCCTTCGCCGGAGGTTGGTATCCATCTCAACTAACAATCTCCCACTTGGAGACCAAACCAACGTCAACAGGCTATCCCATCAAGCTCCTCCCCTGTGTGGCTCCACCCTCATCATTTATGCATGAAGGCAAACTGAAGTTGGGCACAACTCCAGTTTCTGAACGGTCACCGTCTTTGTTAATATGTCTGCTGGATTCTTACTTCCTGGAATCTTTTCCAGTCTTAACACGTCATCTTCCAACAGGGATCTGATGAAGTGGTACCGAAGCGCAATATGCTTCGTTCTAGAATGAAATGCTGAATTCTTTGCCAAGTGTATCGCACTCTGGCTATCACTGTGCAAAACATTCTTCTCCTGTTTGAATCCCAGCTCTGTCAACAAACCCTGAAGCCATATCATCTCTTTACTGGCTTCAGTCACTGCAACATACTCAGCTTCTGTAGTGGATAGGGTAACGATCTTCTGTACCTGTGACATCCAACTAACAGCTATAGTTCCAACGGTGAATACATAGCCGGTGGTGCTTCTTCGGTGATCAGCTTCACCACCGAAGTCTGCATCTACGTACCCTTGCACTTCCACTTCTCCCTTACCAAAGTACAAACACTTCTGTGTGGTACCTCGTAAATATCTCAGAATCCACTTGACCGCTTCCCAATGAGCTTTTCCTGAATTCGACATAAACCGGCTGACCACTCCCACTGCATGGCCAATGTCTGGTCTCGTACAGACCATAGCGTACATCAAGCTTCCGATAGCTGAGGCGTAAGGAACCTGAGCCATACTCTCTTTTTCTTCTTCTGACTGAGGAGACTGATCCTTCGATAGACGAAAATGGCTGGCCAAGGGTGTGCTCACAGGCTTGGCGTTGCCCATGTTGAATCTCTGTAAAACACGGTTGATGTACTCCGTCTGAGATAACTGCAAGAGACCTCTCTTCTTATCTCTTATGATTTGCATTCCAAGGATCTTCTTCGCTGGACCCAAGTCCTTCATGTCAAACTCCTTTGACAGCTGCTGCTTCAAACTCTTGATATCCTTTATATCTGCTCCTGCAACTAACATATCATCAACATACAGCAGTAGGATGATATAGCTGGATTGATATCTTTTGAAGTAGCAACAGTGGTCGGCGTTGCACTTCTGGAAGCCTTCCTTGTGCATGAAGCCGTCAAACTTTCTGTACCACTGTCTTGGGGCTTGTTTCAGGCCATACAAGCTCTTCTTGAGTCTGCACACCAGGTTCTTCTTCTTTTCTTCTAAGAAACATTCTGGCTGATGCATGTATATCTCCTCTTCTAGATCTCCGTGAAGAAACACCGTCTTCACGTCTAACTGCTCGAGATGAAGATCTTCAATTGCTATAATACTCATCATGGTCCTGATAGTATTTAGCTTTACCACGGGAGCAAAAAATATCGGTGTAGTCAATTCCTTCCTTCTGCTGGAAACCTTTGATAACTAGCTGGGCCTTATATCTTCTGGAACCATCCTGATCCTCTTTCACCCGGTACACCCATTTGTTGTGGAGTGCCTTCTTACCCGTGGGCAACTCAGCTAGTTCCCACGTCTGGTTTGATATGAGAGACTTCATCTCATCTTTCATGGCAAGCTCCTACTTATTCGCATCTCCACACTGACAAGCTTCATCAAAGCTTTGAGGCTCCCCACCATCTGTCAACAACAGATAGTTCATGTATCTCCTGTTAGGTACAGGAGGACGAGAAGATCTTCTTAATATCGGAGCTGGTGCGTCAGGCTCCTGCGCACCATCTTGTCCAACAGGCTCTTCTGGCTGAGGACCCTCTGCATTTGGTTCTTCCGAGAGGTTGCTCGGGACATCATCTGCATCTACAAATATTGACTCGTTCTCTGAGTCATCTGTCTTGTGCATGTCCTTGTACATCACCTTCTCGTTGAATGTCACATCTCTGCTCCTGATCACCTTCTTGTTTTCGTTGTCCCAAATGCGGTAGCTGAACTCATCTTCACCATAGCCGATGAAAGTGCATTTCTTTGACTTGGGATCAAGCTTATTCCTGTTTTGATCACTAATATGCACGTAAGCTACACAACCGAAAACTTTAAGATGTGAGAGTTTTACCTCCTTTTCGCACCATACCTCCTCTGGTATTCTGTGCTCCAATGGAACCGATGGACCTCGGTTGATCAAGTAAGCTGCTGTGTTGACCGCTTCTGCCCAGAACTATTTCGGTAGGCCTGATTGTACCCGAATGCTTCTGGCTTTCTCTGTCAATGTTCGGTTCATCCGCTCAGCTACACCAATTTGCTGAGGCGTGCCGGGCACGGTTCTCTCCATTCTGATCCCGTGCTCATAACAAAACTTCTTGAATCCGGTGTCTTCATACTCACCGCCATTGTCGATCCTGAGCTTCTTTATTCTCAGACCGGTCTCATTCTCGACCATAGCTTTCCATCTCCTGAAAGCTTCAAATACTTCTGACTTATGCTTCAGAAAGTAGACCCACACTTTCCGAGAGTGATCATCGATAAAAGTCATGAAGTAGTGTTTTCCACCAATGGACGCGGTGGTTGTTGGTCCCCACACATCTGAGTGAACGAGCTCTAGCTTCTCTTTCTTGGGGGTTTTGCCACTCGTCTGAAAGCTGACTCTCTTCTGCTTTCCGAGTATGCATTCTTCACACATATCCATCTCCACTGACTGCAGTCCTGGGAGTTTTCCCTTTGTGTGCATGATTTTCATCCCCTTCTCACTCATATGATCGAGTCTCTGGTGCCACAACTTTGAAGTCTCATTGCCTGCTGCAACTGAGATCAAACAACGTGCACCTGCTGTCATATACAGGGTACCAGTCTTCTTGCCTCGGGCAATCGTCATTGCGCCCTTTGAGATCTTCCAATCATCTCCATGGAAGGTTATGGTATATCCTTCGCCAGCCAACTGACCTACGGATATTAAATTCTTTCTCAGGTCGGGAATATGCCTGACATCCTTCAGCTCCCATACTGACCCGTTCAACTTAATTTTTACCACGCCTTTACCCACAATAGCACATGGTTGATCATCACCAAGATATACGTATCCAAGATTTTCGGGGGTATACTTCTCGAAGAATTCTTTCTGAGAGGTAGCATGGAACGACGCTCCTGAATCTAACACCCAAGATTCCTCCTTACTCTCCAAGGAGCATATCAATGCATCATCTCCTCCTGAAGTGGAGGTGACATTCACCTCTGCCTTCGCCTCCTTCTCCTTCTGTGCACTCTTGCA
Source organism: Asparagus kiusianus (assembly GCA_022839385.1). Taxonomy (NCBI): domain Eukaryota; kingdom Viridiplantae; phylum Streptophyta; class Magnoliopsida; order Asparagales; family Asparagaceae; genus Asparagus; species Asparagus kiusianus. Next base: position 78,944 of record BQKN01064938.1, on the reverse strand, counting down.
CTGATTCTTGTAATGCCCGGTCTTTCCATAATTCCAACACTCGATAGCCTTCGAGCTGTTGCTTGGATTCCTTGATTTGGACCTCCTGTCCTTTGATCTACCTCTGAAGTTTGATTTTCCTCGTCCGTTTCCTCTGGTTGAATTTCTACCTCTTAACTCTGTATGCAATACTGAAGAGGTTGTAGCTTCACCCGTCTCTCTCCGTCGGATCTCCTCGCTGAGAACCAAATCACGAACGTCGTTGAACTTTAACTTTTTCTTTCCCGACGAGCTACTCACAGTCGTGACTGTAGCGTTCCAACTCTCTGGTAGGGAAGACAAAAGTATCAACGCCCGAACTTCCTCATCAAACTCAATCTCAACTGAACTCAATTGGGTTGTAACCGTATTAAGTTCATTGAGGTGTTGTGCTACTGACGCGCCTTCCTGTTAGACCCTAGAGGGGGGGTGATTAGGGTCTTATGCTAATCTAATCCGATTTAAATGCCAATTAAAATTAATTAACAAGTGTATTCTTGCAAGATAGATATACAAAGAGTTATGTGCAAGAATATGCAATATACACAAGGTGATATATCCTATATGATAGAAATAGGTGCAAGGATATATAAACCAACACAAGATGATATATCCTACCAAAGAGATATTCAATATGATATATGCAAGGATATGTCAACTAACACAAGGGTAAACAATATGAACTAGATAGTGGATCATATAAATAATGAGCTAATGACAATGGCGATAAGAAACATAAACACAAGTATAAATAAACGCCAAAGCACACTCAAACACACAATATGATCACGGAGTTCGGACCTTCCGTCCTACGTCTCCGCTCCCCACTCCCGGGGAGAAATCCACTATCACAACCCGGTTTGGAAGCCGGAACTTCTACACACCTCACAGTGTCGGTTTTCAACGCTCACCGAACAACGTCACTCCTCACAATTTTCTTCACGGAGTTCAGTCCCCTCGACCTACGTCTCCGTTCCTCTCCTCTAGGAACTACACACTCGGTTTTCTAGCTCACCGAAAACTTTACAATCTCACAAAGTAACAAATATGAATTTGTTCTCTACAATAGATGAGAACACAATTAAAGCACAACTCAATGTTACAATCACTCACCACCCAACTATACTATGTATGTAAATACTAAAAGCTCAATGTGGGTGTGTGTAACAATGAGTAAATAAAATCAATTCAACTAAACTCAAATATAAAATCTAGCTTAAGAGCAATGATAATCAAACAGTTATATAAGTATAAAGCTAGAGTTTGAGTTTAGAAAAACTTCTCTAAAACACAAAGAAGATGATGAAGAAGATTGAGAAAGAATCCCCCAATCTGCAGTAAAGCTTCCTCCTTTGTAAACAAAACCCAAACACACTTAAACCAAACTAAAACTGTTTAAACCCTTGTTTAATACTTGGTTTAAAAACTTTTTGATTAACTCTTGAAAAGACATCAGCAATGAGTATTTATACCCTTCAAAGCCTCAGCCAAAAAACCAAAGTCAAATGACAGAAGAAGCCCCAAACAACGGTCAAAAAACTAGCCGTTAGCAGCTGAGAAAGCGTCAGTCGGTCGACCGGAAAAGTCGTCGGTCGACCGAAAATTTCATCGGTCGACCGGACCGGTCGACCGACAGCTTTCTGTCAGCCCAGTGAGTTTTTGACCTCAGGTTCGGTCGACCGGTGCGGTCGACCGATTTCTGACATTCCAGAAAACTAAAACCTGTTTTGCTGATTTTGAAACCCTGTTTAAAAATATCAAATAAATTCTAAAAAATGTAAAACTTTGGGGAATGATTGTAGACATGATAATAAACATGCTACAACGACTGGTTTCGAAAAAGGACTTCCCAAATGAAAGATATCATCATTTTGCAAATATGTTCAAAAACATGAAAACATGGAAATTGATATTTGATATTTTGACTCAAACAACATTTTGAAACCTTATGAAATGTTGTTATAGACTTAGTAAAACATGTATAAACTAATATTGAAGTCTATGAACTAATAAGACAATATTTTCACAAAATTGCATATTTTATGCAATGTTATCAAAAACATAATAGAGTATGAAACATATGAATATATATATATGAATGTAAATTTGTTTCATATCTATATAGCTAAACCAAAACACAATAATAAATATGAAATGTGTAATCTCATATTTATGAACATGAAAACTCAAAAAACTATGTATGTATATATATAACTATATATATGCATAGAAACCAAAATCTTATGTATATATATATAACTATATATATATATATGAAGAAACCAATAAAATGTGTGTGTATAATATTGAGCTTAAAGTACTAACACACATAATATAAAACCTAAACTAATGTTACCCAAGCAATCTTGATCTTCATTGTAGCTCAACTTGGTACACGTGCGGATGAAGCTTGAACTGGATCTTTAACATGAATTGCAAGGCTTCAACCACTACTCCGCCAACCTCCATTAGATATGATCGTGAATGCGTAATTCCATCCATCCTCCAACAACGTTGTTTGTCTACAAAACATAGGAATGTACAAATACTAGACAAACAACATTAGTAGTAAATTGTTTGTTAAACATCATCAAAACAAGAAGGCCAACACTTCCGTCATTTTCAGATTGAATAACCGCCGCATCAAATGAACTTTGTTCGCGGCTGATGGCTTCTCATACATATTTGAGAGAGCTGCCATAAGACCCGCCGTTATCTTCTCCTTCGCTATCTTGAACGCAACATTACGAGTCAACGTCAATCTGATAACTCCGAGGGCTTGTCTATCTAGAAGGTTCCACTCATCTGCCTTCATAGAATCTGACTTCTTCCCCGATAGTGGTTGATACAGATTTTTCTGATACAGATAATCCTCTATCTGCATTTTCCAGAATCCAAAATCTGTTCCATCAAACTTCTCAAGTCTTATTTTTCCTTCATCTGCGGCCATTGCTCCCATTTGAATCTGACTTCTTCTAGATCGTTTCACGCTCTGATACCAGTTGTTGGGAATTTAACGCCTAAAATCCCTAATGCAATAGAAACGCAGAATAGAAAAAGTACACCAAGATTTACGAGGCTCGGTAACTGCCTACGTCCTCGGGAGCCACACAGATAATTTCTTATTTAATCTAATAAGAAATTACAATTTAAGAGCAAATCCCTAAACTGGGATTTCTCAGATGAACACTATAGCAACAGTGTTAATGATTAAAGGGAATAAACCCTTTCAATTCTCACTTGAGAATAAATGAAGTCCCACAATAAATAACCCTCTTCAATTTTCTCTCTCTCTCTTCTTTAATCTCTTTTCTTAATCTCCCCTCAACACTCGTTGAAAGCTGGGATTATAAAATGAACGCTGCTGCGTTTTAGGGCTGTCCGCCGCCAAAGAAGAAATCGGAAGAGGAAGGGGGGAAAAAGCTGCACCGAAACCCTAGGGCGTGAGGGGGGGTTTTATAGGCGGGATTTGGATAGGCTGGCGACAGCCTGTCGCCAGCGGCCCGCTCGGACGCGGAGGTGGGAGGCCAAACGCTGAGGTCGGGGGGGCGGACGCGATGGTCGGAGCAGTCAAATGCCGAGGGTCGCGTTCGCCCAAAAATGAGGGTCGCGTTCTTTGTCGACTTCGCCACTCTCGCCTGCGCCATCCTGGAGCTCGTCGGAGCTCCTCTGCCGGAGGTTGGTATCCATCGCAACTAACAGGGGGGGGGGGGAACGCGAGAGAGAGGAGGAGAAGATGCCGCCGCTAAGAAATTGCGAGAGGAAGCACAGGATCCGTGCCCTGAGGTTTCTCTTTTATAGGGAAACCCTAGCGACAGGCTGGCAACAGTCTGTCGCCCTCGCCTGTAGCGCTCGAGCTTGAGCTCGCCTGCAGCGCTCTTGATTTTGCACTAATATCTCTATTTAGCTTTCCTCTCTCGTCAAAATTCTCTCTCTCATTCTGATGAGCACCAATAAGAAAACGCTTCCCAAAATTCCCAACGTTGTTGTCTCTTTCTTCCAAATAAAAAGAGCCCCAAAACCGACATAAACCAATAAAACAGAGTTGCAGAAAAGGACAAATTTTTATTTTTGACCATTTTTTAAATTTAACAAATAAACTACATGGGCTTCACAATCTCATGTAGTTAGTTCATAGGTTAACAACTTAAGAGTTAAATTATGAGTTGAAAGGTCACTGTTCGAATCTTACATGATATTTTTATGCATAACTTCTTAATAAATAAATTGAAAAATAAAATTAATATTGGCCATCACAAGTTTCAAACTCAACTCTAACTCCTTCGGGGCTAACCACTTAGCCAACTACACAGGACTGTGAATCCCTTATAGTTTCTATTTTATAAACTAGACGAGATTGTGAATCTATTGTAGTTTCTATGTTACAAACTACACGGGATTGAGAAACTCGTGTAGCTTACTTTTCTCCTAAACTACACGTGATTCTCAATCCTGTGTACTTCGTAGCGTTTAGTTATCAATTTCGACCCAGTTCTAGCCACGTGGTTAAAACTAGATCCAAATTAGTAATTAAGTGCAAAGCAGGTCGATAACGCTAAATTTTTTTAGAAAAGGTCGAAAATCAAAATTTGTCCTTGAAAACAACTTGCTTTCACGTCTCCTATCACAACTTACAGTTCAGATCAAGAAAGGAAGGGGGGAAAAAAATAAAAATATGGGAACTTTGGCCAACGGTTGCTTCTCTTTGTTCTTACATCCGTCGACCCACCGCAAATCACTGAACTTCATTGCGAATTTTGATGGGTCATCGTCAAAAAATTCTAGAAACAATGAGATCTGTTGCCTTGCCGGAGAGAACCAGTCGGGGTCTAGAAGTGTGAGCTCCAAGGGGAAAATGGAGGATTATAACACTGCAATGAAGAGGATGATGAGGAACCCATATGAATATCATCACGATCTCGGTAAACCTATGATGATGTCAGTGTGAATTTTATTTGGTAGCCTCTTAATTTTCATTCTTTTCTGTTTTTTTCATCATGTGGTTGTCTTTAAAGATTTTTTTCTTGAAATGTGCTTGCGCGGTTTATCGTTTACCCATTTTTCAGCTTTATGTCTTACAAATGTTTGATATAATGCCCATGAGGTAAAAATAAAAACTCTTGAGTTTGTCATTAGAAATCCAAAAGTCTTAAAAAAGCTGTAATTTTAGCTTGATATGTGTTGGTATGAATTATTTATCAATCCATTTATGTCAACCTTCTATTGAGGAGGAGAGTTTTTTTTTTAATCTTTTTTCCCCCTGTTTCGATTTTGTTATTTTTTTGGTCTCTGGAAATTGTGTGCCTAGACTGTAATAAGCTTAAATTGCTTATTGGAAATTGTTTAAGCTATCTCTCGAAGGAGATCGAACCATGCTAGTAGATTTGGTACTTGAAGAAAAGAAGGGTTGAGTAATGACACCATGAATATCATATTTGAGGTAGTAATTGTTGTGCCTCGAGAAACCAAACCAATCGCCGAGAAAAGATGAATCAAAACAACCACAATAGCACAAACAATCACTAACACCAGTTTTTACGTGGTTCGGCGAGATGTCTATGTCCACGGGGAAAGGAGGGGGGAGTTTTCACTAATAGAAATCAAGAGGGTACAACTAGGGTTACAAATCTCTCACCCAAAACCCTCAACAATCACTCTTGATCTCTCCCAAATGCTCCAACAATAGAAGCCCAAGAACTCTCCCTCAATCTGCTCAAAATCCTCCTCACTAACCCTAGAAAACACCCATTGGGTATTTATACTAAAGCCAAACAAAACGGGTCTGGAAAACAGACCCAGACCGAAACCCGCATCGCGGTCGACCGCAGCTCCATGTGCGGTCGACCGCGAAAAGTCCAGAGGCTCACCCAACTCTCTGGACAAAATCCGGTCGACCGCCGCTCCATGTCCGGTCGACCGTCCAACTTCCAGAGCCACAAATACATCTGCGTGCACATTACGGTCGACCGCAGCTCCACCGCCGGTCGATCGCCAGACGCCCAAAAGCACTCTTCTGACTTTTCCAACTGTCAATTCCATACACTCGCCGAATCTACAATTCTCCACCTCGAATCTACAATTCTCCACCTCGGCGAACGTTTTCCCAAAACTGAGCCGACACTGACCAAGCCAATGCCTCAACTGTTGCATCCAGTACGCCATGGCAACGGACTCATGACAACGGACTCCATCCACAACACGTCGAGACCCAAACGGGAGTGCGAACACTCAACCCCAAAACAGCTGTGTCTACTCACCAAATCGGCTGTATCAAAAATTGACTGCCTACGTATCCTTTCCGAGGAATCAAGCCTTCACGTAGTTCACCCAATGGCCTCCAAAGGCCCTCAATCCAACCTGCGGCTGATAGCATCAACAACGACCCCAATCTGAAAACAGTCCAACACCTCCACCTGAGGTGTAACAATGGTCATATCCAAAACATATCCACCAGCTGCATCCAAATCAACCACCTCATTATCTGCACCCATAAATAAATGACTCCCACGCCGTGTCACCTCAGCTGGAATCCCAACCAATGCAGAATGACCTGGAGTATGTGAGGAAATTCCCACCCAATGTGGAGTAGCATCAACCTCCACCCGCTGTGATATCCCTCTGACCTGATCAATACTCTCTACCTACCGAGAGTCCAAAGTGACAAACCTGTTCAGACCAAACTCAGAAGCTCCCAACTGATAGCCAAATGAACTCCTGAATCCCAAATGCGCAATCGGATCCAAACTCACATCCACGATGTGACCAAGTGCTGGGTAGCCCAATATCCGACGCCAACCAAAATCTGAAACAGCTCCACCAGATCTAATAACTCTATACGCAGCAGTCGGCAACCTCATAAGATGACTCAAACCTGTCGAAGCCTGAATACCAGATCCACTGCTTGACAACCAACGCCGATCATCCTCCAGAAAAGAACGGCTCACTAAATCCGCCATCTCATCACGTTGCCCCATTGTCTTCTCTCCTCTGAAGTGTCTCCAACTACCATGAGCTCGGCACTAATGCAAGAAAGAACCCCTACTAGAATAAGTACGACTGGTAACCTTTCTGCCCATACACCTCCTCCAACTATTGCGGACTACTAGGGCTTTATACCAACAGGACTTGGTTGCAACCCAAAAATGCCTAGTACAATCCCCAACATAGGAAACAAGATAACGATTACCTCCCGATGATGCCTCCTCGGAAAGCCCCCCAATGCCTGACTGAACACCTCCAATAAGACCCCTCGATCGGTGGATAGAAGTGCTGAACTCCACCTCGGTCTCCTCGCTCATCCCAATGTGCTCACAGAACTTCAATCTGCAGGTCATAGCACTCCTCAACAAACTGTGCACGGCATAACAAACCATATATCCCAGCACCAACCAATGCCACAGCCTAGCTATAGAAGTCGTCAGCTCTCTATCAAACACCGTGCTACCAAGCAAATAATATAAGTTACTCCTCCTGATGCCCTTCATCACAATCATGGACCCCGATGTAACCTTCAAGCGAGAATCCGCCAAAATCACCCTATAGCCTGATGCCTCCAGTACCCCAAGCGAAATGATGTTCTTCCTCAGTTGAGGAACGAACCTCACATCAGTCAACTCCCGAACCATCCCGTCACTCATCCGAATCTGAACGGTACTAATACCACCAATAGGGCATCTGTGATCATTACCCATAAGAACAACATCCCCTCTTTCCAACTTCTGAAAGCTGGAGAACCAATCCCTTCTAGGGCATATATGGTAAGTAGCACCAGAATCCAACATCCACTCAGTGGAGTCGGCAACATCAACTGACGGAAGAGCAGGGCATGAGTAGCCCGAAGAATCTGAATCTGAAACGTCGCCACTAGCCTTGGCAACGTTAACCTCTGAAGCTTGGATAGCTTTTCCTTTATTCTTCACAGCTTGCAATTTTGGGCATTCAGCTTTCCAATGTCCATCCTCTCTACAAAAGACACACTGATTCCTACCAACTGTAGGATGCCCCCCTCTAGACTGTGACCTTCTTCCACGGTTTGGACTTTTAGCTCTTGCAACCAATGCCCCCGCAACCGGCTCGATGGAAGTCTCCTTATCCTTCTTTCGAAGTTGATAATTCACAAGAGCTGCGGTGACCTCACTATACGAAAGTGATGCCTTCCCATTAATAAGAGTGAGGACAAAGGTCTCATATTCCTCGTCGGGCAAGGAACTCAATAACAACAATGCCTTGTCTTCATCTTCAACAATAACATCTACATTCGCCAAATCTGCAAGTAGCTTCGTGTAGTGGTTCATGTGATCACTAATGGATGTCCCCTTCTTCAATTGGAAACGATAAAGCCTCCTCTTCAAATGCAAACGATTTTCAACGCTCTTCGTCAAATATTTGCCCTCTAGGACTTTCCAAATCTTCTTTGCCGAAGTTTCATTCATCACATCATATTTAAGGTCTTGGGTAAGGCAAGACCTAATCACACCACACGTCGTTCTATTCATTTTATTCCAAACCTTTTCATCAACGTCGGCCGGTTTCCCGTCCAACTCCAATGTATCTTCCAAATTTTACGCATTTAACGCATTCATGACTTCGCATCGCCAAAGTCCAAAATTATTTGTGCCGTTGAACTTCTCCACATCTATTTTCATAGAATGTATATTTAAACTTTGGACGGCCTTCACACCAGAAGAACCCTCCCCAGTTTTATCTTTTTCAGCCATATATCTCAAAGCACCCAATAAACAATTGCGGAACAAATAGGCAATAGATCCAAAAATTGACCAAAGATAGAATTTTTACCACAAAGATTCTACCTTTATCACCAATCGAAGCTCTAGAGAAACTTCCCAACTGATCTATACCTCCAAAAAGTCCAAGCGTTGCCCGGATCTCTGATACCACTTGTTGTGCCTCGAGAAATCAAACCAATCGCCGAGAAAAGATGAATCAAAACAACCACAATAGCACAAACAATCACTAACACCAGTTTTTACGTGGTTCGGCGAGATGCCTACGTCCACGGGGGAAGGAGGGGGGAGTTTTCACTAATAGAAATCAAGAGGGTACAACTAGGGTTACAAATCTCTCACCCAAAACCCTCAACAATCACTCTTGATCTCTCCCAAATGCTCCAACAATAGAAGCCCAAGAACTCTCCCTCAATCTGCTCAAAATCCTCCTCACTAACCCTAGAAAACACCCATTGGGTATTTATACTAAAGCCAAACAAAACGGGTCTGGAAAACAGACCCAGACCGAAACCCGCATCGCGGTCGACCGCAGCTCCATGTGCGGTCGACCGCGAAAAGTCCAGAGGCTCACCCAACTCTCTGGACAAAATCCGGTCGACCGCCGCTCCATGTCCGGTCGACCGTCCAACTTCCAGAGCCACAAATACATCTGCGTGCACATTGCGGTCGACCGCAGCTCCACCGCCGGTCGACCGCCAGACGCCCAAAAGCACTCTTCTGACTTTTCCAACTGTCAATTCCATACACTCGCCGAATCTACAATTCTCCACCTCGAATCTACAGTAATAGGAACGATAGTTCCCGGAGAAGTAGTAGGAAGTATTATACAAGTTTCATTGAACCTTGTATTCTGGTCATAGTGCTACCTTAAGTTGAAATTTACTGCTGTCAATAGTCAAATTACGAGAAGTGTTTATATCTGATGAAGATGAAATAGGGATGTACTTTTGGTGTAGCGTCATATTTGCTACTTTTCATTAAAAGTTTGGAAGATGATGATAAAGCAGGCATTGTTTAACCGACAAAATTGTAGATGCGAATAGTATCTAAACTGACATGTCAATTGCCCAGAGATGTGTGGATCACTCAGATTGATTTTTGCTGAGATTTGAGTAGCATAAGTAGATAGAAGCAGGTAGAAGTAAGTTTGGGCTGATAGTTGCAACAACAACAACAACAACAACAATAGCAACAAAGCCTTCGTTCCAAATTTTTGGGGTTGATTATATAGATCCTACTCTTGCATCAGCTTTGTTGATGGTACCTCATCTAGTAAGTTAATCATCATAATATCCTTCTTAACAACTTCTGATCATGTTCTTTAGTCCTACCTCTTTTCTTCACTTCTAGATGGTTCATTTAATGGCCTCTATTGGAGTTAGGGTTGATAGCAGTGTCAGGACTTTATTTTACTTACACGCCAATCTGAAAACGAAGGTGAAAATAAAAAGAAGGTGAAAACCTCACCCTGTTGACTAGGGGCTTGGGTGTTAAATAAAGATTTGCCAAGAGGGTAAAATATACAAATCCTTTATATGGTGCACTTATGCCAGTTGTCTGTGACTCGAGAAGTAATTAGAATATACAATCATTTAACTGCCATAAAATTTCTTTGTTTTCCCATTGTATGTTCTCTCTATAATATATTACTAATTGGTGCTCCTATCATAGGTATTGCTTTTAATGTTAGCTTACTGCAACATGTATTAAAGTATGAACATTTTGAGATTCAATTGCTGTTTTATTTGTTTTCCTTTTTTTCTTAATTCTTTTTGGTAATATCCATTTGTGTATGAAAACGTTGGAGCATATGTAGCTATCAAATTACAGCATTCAGTGGTAACTTATTTCTTCTTGAACAATTTCATCAAAGGTGCATGCTGGTTAATCTATACTTGATAGCGCATACACAGCTAGTGAATCCAAATAATTGAAAGTGGGGATTTAATAAATTTTGTTAGAGAGAGAATATAGTGAAGACTTGGTAATAAGTGAATCGAGAAAATATTTAATAGTTAGTTTGTGGATCTATTATTCCATACAAAATAAAGTTTTGTTCGAAGTCCAAAAGATTATTATGTTGATTACATTTCGGTCAATTTCATTTGCACTTGCACATGCTCAAGGAATCAATTTCTGGAAAAATGCAATGCTTTTTTAACTACTGTGTTAGCTCTGTGTTTATATTTAGGTGCATCACACATGGAAAAAACTAGTTTTTTTTTTGTTTGGTCAATGTTAACAATCTGTCCAATCTTGTTCTAGGCATGAACTATACTATAATAAATGATGGTTTAATTGTGGGCTCCCAGCCTCAGAAGCCTGAAGATATTGTTCACTTGAAAGAGGAACAGAATGTGGCCTATATACTTTGCCTTCAGCAGGACAAAGACATTGAATATTGGGGAATTGATTTCCACGCTATTGTCAAGAGATGCAAAGAAGTTGGCATTCGGCACATGAGAAGGCCTGTAAGCTAGTTTATTGTTCTTTTTTTAATCTAATTAAGTTTTCTTAGAGGCTGAATTGGAAAGGAAGAAGATCATAGTGCCATCTTCTACGTTCCAAATAACTGTCAGCATTCATTATCTATTCATTTACATCATTTTTTTATTTAATTTGTACAAAGTCATGGCATATTATATTGCCTGAATTTGAGTATTGACGCTTCGTGATTCTGTCGCGTAAAAGGTTGTCATTGTGAAATATTAAGTTTCAGGGTTTTATTAGATTTGCACATTCCAATAGGATGACATTAAAAATAACTATTTCAGATAGCAGAACACAGAATGAAACTGAAGCAATTATTTCATTACACAAGGACTAGCTAAATGGTTTAAATTCCGAGACTTGGCTGAAATACTAATTGCTTTGCAACAGCATTAATAGGAAAACTGGTTCCCTTCTATGCCTTTTTAAAGTAACTGAAAATGCATAAGCATAAGGCTCTAACTAATATTACGTTTCAAAAACATCATGCAAAAGTTTATTCAGATTTACAGTAAAAATGTGATTAGCTTTTAGATATTTGTGAGTCTTAATGGGAAAGCTCCTATGATTTTAAAATTTTTTCTGTAGAAGTTAAGAAGATTTTCATTTTATATCCTCCAAGTAATATATTTTAGTATCTTAAAGTTTCGACATAATTGAAATTTAACTGATCATGTTTTACCATTGTATTCTTGCTTCCTTCTTTTATTGAAAAGGACTGTTGTATGTTCTGATATTTTTAAGTGCATTATTTAGGCAAGAGACTTCGATCCAGATTCTCTGAGGAGACAACTGCCAAAAGCCGTTTCTTCACTGGAATGGGCAATTTCTGAGGGGAAAGGAAGAGCTTATGTTCACTGTACTGCTGGCCTGGGAAGAGCACCTGCAGTTGCAATAACTTATCTGTTTTGGTTTTGCAATATGGATGTAAGTTGAGTTCCTATGTGTTTTTCCTATTGTTTAGTTACAAGGTGTCAAGGACTATTTCTTTAATAAATATTTGTTCATCGTAGACAGAAATATTCAAGGATGAAATGGCCCCCCTATTACAATGGAAGGCACAATTGCACAATTGTTTTCATAGGTTATATAAAATTTCAACTTTTCAGAACGGGCCCCATACCTATAAATGGCAATTAAGTAATAACTAAGATATCTCCAAGAGAAAAAGCCACAAATCAAGTCATTTGCCATTTACAAGCAAGAGATCCCTTCCCTTCCAATTGGGGGTTTTCTCTTTCGAGAACATTTTAGCTCATTAAAGAGGAGGGTCTGTCAGAAAAGTTGAAGCTTGGGGGTTATGTGAGACGCCCAAAGTACACCCCCCCCCCCCCACCCCACGTGGGCGGTTCCTGTGGCAAATGCCCAAAGCTTGGGGCTTTTATGAGCTCCTATGAAATTTACCCTATCCAATACTTGAAATCTTAGTAATTTCTTTCATATTGTTTACATGCTAACTGGTATTTGCATTTGGTAACACGTTTGTGGGCATGCTTATGGAGCAGTTGAACGCGGCATATGACACTCTTACCTTGAAAAGACCTTGTGGGCCTAATAGAACAGCAATTCGAGGGGCAACCTACGATCTTGCTAAGAATGATCCATGGAAGGAGCCATTTGAAAGCCTCCCTGATCATGCTTTTGCAGACATTGCTGATTGGGAGAGGAAGCTAATTCAGGATCGAGTTCGTGGACTTCGGGGAACTTAGAGGGTACTTTTCCCCCCTGTCCTTCTTTGTTTTCCTTTGGTCTATCCTTTTATCTAAATAGTGTTAATTTCAAAAAATCATTTGTTTTCAATAGCTTATTTTCACTTTTTCTTTTAACGTGGGTAAGATGACCATATGACATTTGAGGACATATGTGCTATTATTCGGCAACTCTTTTGCACATTTTCAATTGGATTTTTTTGGTCTAACATCACTCACATGTCCAGTTTTATAGATGATAACCTTAGATTTGATTAATATACAATGCTATCGAGGGTGGAAAATAATATCTCAACTTCTAGTGCATTCTTACTACAGTTTGAAGATTTAGCTTTTCTCTGCTACTAGCTTGTGACAGTCAAATCTCCCATGCCTCTTCCTCCCACCCTCCCTCCCTCCTCTCGTGCATGCACAGACACAAACATACACACAATCTTGAACTTTCTATATTGTAGAAAAATTCTTTGGACGATAAGTGCAACAGTTATTCGCTATCAGATTAACCAAATACATTTGATCTTGATGGCTTGACCTTTACTGTTCTTCTAAAGATATCATCTTTACCTTCCATTGGTATTTGGGCACCATTTCATCCTCAAATATCATCACAATATTTGTTTACTCGAGCCTATTTTTGGTACGGTTCTCCATAAATTTTGGCGCCAACCATAAGTGGAGAAACATTATAATTAAGGTAACTATCTTTATGTTGACCGAAATTAGAGTTCACTTGATGTTTTCGTAAAAAAATATACTTATAAATAAGGTTGATGAGTAATTCTTACCCCCTCAAACAAAACACAACTGAAGACGGACTCACCACCACCGCAATTTTATATTTCTTGATTGAGTTTATTGTTTAAGGGCTGTTGAAGAACCTCGCCTCTCACCAAACACAACACAACCAAAGACAGACCCACCACCACCACAGTTGTTATGTTGTCTTTTATTTTTAGGAGACAGAGATTGAGATTTTGATTTTAGAGCATACACTACTGACTTGTTGACCCTGATGTATCAACTTGTTTATTATTGAATTACATTTTTAAAAATCTTTTTATTCTGGTAAATCTTAAAATTTTGGATTTCGTTCTTTTCCAGAAAATTTCAGTATGCGGCGTTTGACTCACTTCACTGTGGCGCCCCGCCTTGTGCCTTGCACATGGACGGGAAGGCATATAACCATAAAGAGAGGGGGGGGGGGGGGGGGGGGGGGAGGAAAAAATGGTAAGGGACTTTCAAGAGTGAAGGAAATCCTGTTTGAACTAGATGATAGGGCAGAAATTGATGAATCCTGGACATGTGGAGATGATTGCTTCATACATTGAATGTCTATAAATCATCGAAGTATGTACAGTGTATAGTAAGCTATTATTCCATTAACGCTATTTATCCAATCAAATTGGTGGAAACAGACACTGACTCGTTCACTAAATGAACAGGACATAGAAATGCTACTATGTTCTATCATGCCCATATTTATTTTATCTTGGTCATATTTTATGTCCATCACTAAACAGTTCCAAACTTGTTTCTCAAATCTGAGTCGTATTTATATTTTGATATTATGAATTATAAAAAAAGTTTTGATCTACAATCCATGTCCACATGCATTTTTGTATCTGTGCTTCTAAATACGGGAGATATGGTAGGACTGTCACGTATCTTCCAGTTCCATGTTGCAAGATCCGCGCAGCGGAGACTGGATGGATTAGTGAAGATGATGAGAGTTTGTGTGAGGGTTTTATTTGTGAGATTCTTGTATAAACCCTATTTGTGTTCTCTCTCTCTATTAGTAGATCTCCCCCTCCTTGCCCCGTGGACGTAGGCAATTTGCCGAACCACATAAAATTGGTTGTATCGTTTTTGCGTGATTTGTAATAGCTTGTAGAATCCCTCGACAAGTCAGTCCTAGAACTGATGAGAGGAAGAGCCGATATCTCACTTTGTTGAGATATTCGCTTCAGATTCTTGTTTCCTTTGAGAAACGAGAATTTCGTTGTGATCTAATCTCTTGTTGTGCACCTTACGCACTGGAGGTGCTGCCGAAATTTCTGCTGCGCACAACAAGTGGTATCAGAGATCCGGGTTGGACTTGGGAGCTTGTTCGAAGGATTCACTATTGGAGTCTTAATTAAAGAATTAGATCGATAACATGGGAGAAACAAGCACATCGGGATGGTCTCTTTCGAAGGCGATACGAAGTCTGAGCATCAATAACACGAAGATTGATAATCCGAAGTTCGACGACAAGATTAATTTCGGATTGTGGAGGTGTCAGGTGATAGACGCATTGGATGCACAGAATTTGGAGGAGACTCTTGAGTTACAAGAGAAACCCGCTGATATGGAGGACAAGGTTTGGAAGAAGATGAATAGTAGGGTTTGTGGAGTTATTCGGTCATGCTTGACGCCGGATCTTATTTATGACGTAATGAATGAGACGTCGGCGAAGAGAATGTGGAAAACAATCAATGAGAAGTATCTGACGAAGAGCGTTGAGAATCGGCTTCACTTGAAGAAGAGGTTTTACCAATTCAATATGAAGAGGAGAGTTTCCATTCGGGAGCATGTTAACAACTTCACGAAGCTAATTTCAGATATGACCAATGTAGATATCATGGTTAAGGATGAAGGCAAGGCGATGCTACTATTGTGTTCGTTGCTGGAGGATGATTTTGGTACGTTTGTTCTCACTATGATAAATGGAAGAACTACGGTTAGCTACAAGGAGATGACCTCAGTTTTAGTGAATTATGAGTTGAGGAAGAGTGATGGCGAACCCTCCGAGAAGGCATCGGGAGATGCATTAGCAATTCGAGGCCGTGGTCCAAACCGTCGTCCAGGTGATCGCTCAAGATCGAAGTCAAGAGGTAGCCATAGAAATATTGGTAGGAATCAATGTCGCTTTTGCAAAGAAGAAGGACATTGGAAGAACGACTACCCAAAGTTGAAAGATAAAGCTGGGAAGAATAAATGGAAAGCTGTACAAGCTTCGGAAGTGAATGTTATCAAGGCTAGTGACGATAATTCAGATACGGATTCTTCAGGCTATTCTTGCTCTGCATTACCGTCAGTTTGTTACGCTGACTCTACGGAATGGATGATGGATTCTGGTGCTACATACCATATTTGTCCTAGGAGGGGATTGGTTCTCTAGCTTTGAGGAGTTGGAAAGAGGGGATGTCGTGCTCATGGGTAATGATCACGTATGCCCTATTGGTGGTATTGGTACAGTACGGATCCGGATGTGTGACGGGGTAACTCGGGAGCTGAAGGAAGTGAGATTCGTTCCTCAATTGACGAAGAATATCATTTCGCTTGGAATTTTGGAGGCAGCTGGCTATAAGGTGATCTTGGAGAATGCGACTCTAAAGGTCACAAAGGGGTCCATGGTGGTGATGCGAGGTGTCAAGGAAAACAACATTTACTACTTGAAGGGCAAGACAGTAACAGGGGGTATGGCAGCTTCGATTACCACAGAGGAAGATACTACCAACTTATGGCATATGAGATTGGGACACACTAGTGATAAGTCCCTACAGGTATTGACGAAGCATGGGCTATTAAAGGGTGCAAAGACCTGCAAGATAGAGCTGTGTGAACATTGCATACTTGGGAAAAAGATAAAAGTGAAATTCGGTACTGCTATTCACAATATGCAAGGTATATTGGACTACATTCACACAGATGTTTGGGGCCCTTCCAAGCACACATCACTTGGTGGGGCTAACTATTTTATCACTTTCATTAATGATTATTCCAGGAGGAATTGGGTATACCCGATGAAGCATAAACATCAGGTCCTGGATATTTTTGTGGAGTGAAAGAAGAAAGTGGAGCTGCAGACAGGTAGAAAGGTGAAGACTCTACGTTCTGATAACGGTGGAGAGTATAAGAGTGATCCGTTTTTGTAGTTTTGCCGGGATCACGGTATTAGACGACACTTCACAGTTAGAGAGACACCGCAACAGAACGGGGTGGCAGAGAGATTGAACCGTACCTTGCTAGAGAAGGTGCGATGTATGATGACGCAGGGTGGATTGTCTAGATCTTTTTGGGCCGAAGCGTTGGTTTATGCAAGCCATCTCGTGAATAGGTTGCCGTGCACTGCGATACAGGGGAAGACTCCGTTGGAGCGTTGGTTTGGTTCGGTAGCTAGTGACTATGAGTCACTTCGGATATTTGGGTGTCCAGCTTATTACCATATCAGTGATGGTAAATTGAATTCGAGAGCGAGGAAAACAGTCTTTGTGGGATTTAGAGATGGAGTTAAAGGCTTCAAGTTATGGGATCCACAAGACAAGAAGATAGTTATTAGCAGAAATGTCACATTTGACGAGGCGTACATGATGAAGCCTCAAGTTCCTCAGCAGGTGGAGGAAGACCAGATTCAGGAGATATCACAGCATGTGGAGGATGATGTGACTCCACTCACTCCAGAGAGCATTGTATCCATTAAGGCTCCTACAGAGGTGACACTGGGAGGAGATGGGATGACAGCCGGGCATTTAGAGGATACAATGGATGTTGGGACTCAGGAACATGGTCATGTTCAGGAGTCCTTTGCAGCTAATAGACCAAGAAGAAACATTCGTCGGCCAGCTAGATATAACGATGCCATGGTTGCATATGCTTTATCAGCAGAAGTCGTTGATGATTTGGTTCTTTTTACATTCAAGGAAGCAGAGTCAAGCTCTGATTCGAATAGGTGGAAGGAAGCCATGGAGGAAGAGATGCAGTCTCTTCATAAGAACGACACTTGGGAACTTGCAAAGCTACCGAAGGGTAAGAAGGCTATTGGATGCAAGTGGGTGTATGCAAAGAAAGAAGGATCTTCTATTGGGGAAATTAGATTCAAAGCCAGATTGGTTGCCAAGGGATATGCACAGCTAGAGGGCGTTGATTACAACGAGATATTTTTACCTATTGTGAAGCATTCGTCGATTCGTCTTTTATTGGCATTAGTGACATAGCTGGATTTGGATTTAGTCCAGATGGATGTGAAAACAGCCTTTCTACATGGAGATTTAGAAGATGAGATCTACATGACACAACCTATGGGGTTCAAAGCTGCAGGAAAGGAAGAATTAGTATGCAAGCTGAAGAAGTCTCTTTACGGATTGAAGCAATCGCCGCGACAATAGTACAAGAGATTCGACGGCTTTATGATTGGCCGAGGGTACACGAGGAGCCCATATGACCCGTGTGTTTACATGCACAAGTTACAGAATTGTGAGTATATCTATTTGCTGTTATATGTTGACGATATGCTCATAGCTTCTAGGAATACTTCAGCTATTAGAAAGTTAAAAAAAGAGCTGTCATCCGAATTTGAGATGAAGGATCTTGGAGAAACAAAGAAGATATTGAGTATGGAGATCGAGAGAGACAGAGTGAAGGGGAGGTTGAAATTGACACAGAGGAGTTACTTGCAGAAGATGCTGAAGAAATTCAGTTATGATGGCAATGTCAAGGCGGTGAGTACTCCATTAGCTCCCCACTTTAAGCTATCAGCTAAGATGTCACCTGTTTCAGTTGAGGACCGTGAATACATGTCCAAAGTTCCATATGTCAATGCTATGGGTAGCTTGATGTATGCGATGGTGTGTACAAGGCCAGATTTGTCACATGTCATGAGCATGGTATCTAGTTACATGCACGACCCCGAGAAGGGTCATTGGGAGGCCGTGAAGTGGATTCTACTGTATATCAAATGTACCGTGGATGTTGGTTTGGAATTTCAAAAGAATGAGAAGAACGGGCGGGATTGTATTTGTTACGTGGATTCTGATTATGCGGGGGATCTGGACAAGCGCCGGTCTACTAGTGGATATGTGTTTACACTAGCAGGAGCATCGGTGTGTTGGAGATGCACACTTCAGTCTACAGTGGCTCTCTCCACTACGGGGGCATAGTATATGGCGTTGACTGAAGCTGTGAAGGAGGCTTTGTGGTTGCAGGGATTATTGGAGAACTTGGGGATTACACAGGAGACCCTTCGGGTATATTGTGATAGCATGTCAGCTATCTATTGGTAAAGAACTAGGTTTATCATGCGCGCACGAAGCACATTGATGTCAGATTTCATTTTGTTCGTGGCGTTTTGGATAATGGAGACGTCATATTGGAGAAGCTCCACACGAAGGACAACCATGCAGATATGTTGACCAAAGTTGTTTCAGGTATCAAGTTTGGTTATTGTTTGGAATTTTTGAACATTCTTCGGTGTTGAGGCCTTTCGAGGCCATTTGGGTGAACTACGTTCGGCTTGATTCCTTGGGCAAGATGATACGTAGGCAGTCTTTCAGATGCAGCCGGTTTGGATTAGTTGTTTGGGGTGAGATTGCTTGGACTCTCGTTCGGGTTCTCGACTTGTTGTGGATTGAGTTCGTACTGGACACAACAAGTGGGACATTTCGTTGCTTTGGTGTCGGCTCAGTTTTGGAAGAAACTTCACCGAGGTGGAGAATTGTGAACGAACGTGTTAGTGGGAGGTGGGCCAGACCCACGTGAACGCGCAGAACCACTTGTCCGCTGTTTCAGCGTGAAGATATTGCCCACGAATCAACTAATTTGAAGGCCCACCCGAGTTAGTTCGTGCGCCTATATAACTTGTCTCTAGGGTTTCAGGAAACGTGAGCGAAGGAGACAGGGGCGTGCAAAGTGTTTTTTTTCTCGGCTGCGGAGAGAAGCAGGTGCGCAAGATCAGAGGGAGAAACACAGAGGCGTGTGGCTTCGTACAGAGGGGAAAACATAGATTTTCGGCTGTACTTGGTGAAGAAAAACAACAGCTTTTGAGAGGGATTTTGGCATCCCATTTGTGAGAGATTTGAGAGTTTGTGTGAGGGTTTTATTTGTGAGATTCTTGTGTAAACCCTATTTGTATTCTCTCTCTATTAGTAGATCTCCCTCTCCTTGCCTCGTGGACGTAGGTAATTTGCCGAACCACATAAAATTGGTTGTATCGCTTTTGCGTGATTTGTAATAGTTTGTAGGATCCCTCGACAAGTCAGTCCTAGAATTGATGAGAGGAAGAGCCGATATCTCACTTTGTTGAGATATTCGCTTCAGATTCTTGTTTCCTTTGAGAAACGAGAATTTCGTTGTGATCTAATCTCTTGTTGTGCACCTTGCGCACCGGAGGTGCTGCCGAAATTTTCGCTGCGCACAACAGATGATGTTGGTGTATTTAGGATAGGAAACTTAGGGTTTCCTTTGAAATGTCGGTTCGACTTTGTTAAAAGCTTTGCAGCTCCAGCAATCAGATGATCTGCGATTAGAGAAAACATGTCAGAGAGCTGGGGCTCCGGCCAATGCCCCTTGGATGCCCAAGTTGGTGAGTATAGACGACAATTTTCTTTCTAAAGACTTAGAATGTAAAGCGTGTTCGCAGTTTGCGTATCATAATTTAAAATAACGAGCTTACATTGGAGAGAGTATCTTTTTAGAAAAAATACATTAGGGACCCAAAAACATAAGACCCTATATGGGACATGTGAGGTGTCGGCTCCCTGTCCCATGATGCACTGTTCATGAACAATATATCATGGGACAGGGAGCCGACACCTCACCTATCCCATGTAGCGTCCCATGTTTTTGGGTCCCTGTAGCACCACCCATCTTTTTATTAGATGGGAAAAGGCTTGCTTGTAGAGCTCATTGTGATAGGGATTGCTGTGAATGACAGTAGTTGGCCCATTAGTGTTTGCTTTCTGCTATTCCCTGTGTTTCGGCAATGGCACATGGTGGTGGACGGTGAAGGTGCCTTGAACGTCAATCAGTCAGACACAAAGATTACGTAGATGATCTTATTTAGACTGCAGCGTCATGTGGGCTGAGAGGTCGGGTATTGGGCCCTAGACTTGCTTGGTGGCCGGGTTCAGGCTGAAGGTTATATACTAACAGGTCCTGTTTGGCAAAGGGTTAATGAAGAGGGGTTAAAGAGAAGGATTAATATACTTCGCCCATTTGATAATCTGAAGGACTAAATTATTAACCCGTTAAATAAGTTTTTATTTTAGCCCTTATGATCAGTTTTAGTGTTTGGGAATAACAATGATTTTGACTATTTTCTTTATAATTAGAAGGGTTAACTCTTATTCCATCTAAATAGGAGTATTAGTAAACCCCTCATTTTGAGGGGTTAACTCATTTTAACCCCTCTAGAAGGGTTAACTTAACACTTCTATATTTTTTATGTTTGACAAATTGTGGAGGGTTAACTCACTTTAACCCTTATATAGATTTGTTGTGTTTGGCAGGTTAAGAAGGGGTTAAGTCTCCTTAACCCCTCACTTAACCCTTTGCCAAACGGTACCACAGAGTAACACTAATGATTAAAAAACGATGACTGAAAATCAAATATTGATCTGAAGAGTAAGGAATCCATCCCTGATCACTTATACCACAAACACATTTATTAAAATGAAATATGTCTGCAAAAATGTTTCACCCGCGTCCTTACCTAATTACATTAAAAGCACCGGTACAAAATTTTGATAGATATCGGTCACCCGGGAAAGCATAATTTCCGTAGTTTTTGTTAGCGATACATACATATACACTGTTATACATATATATACTTATAAACATAAAAGAGATGGAGAAATAAGCACTCTTTTTATTATCATTCCACAGCTAGAGGGTTAACAGGTTCCAATTCACAAAGTCTTGTTCCGACCCGGAATGCCGGCGAACTTCCAGGCCCACCGGACGTAGGCGAAACAGGAGCGCTTGCTGACCCGACGCTGAATCCGGTACCGGCCATCGGGGTCGATGGGGTTGACGGCTCGCTAGCCGGCCTTAGCCTCTCCCTCCAGAACTCACTGCTCCACCTCTCCTCCTTGGTCTCCCCTCTCTCCACCTCCACCATCACCATCCCTGGCGACAATCTATACACCTCCACCCACGCCACCAAATTACCATTGTGCCCCTCTACCGCTGCTCTGCCCCTCCCTACTTTCCCTTTTCTTCTTCTAACAACTAGCTTTTCTCTTCTCCCGACCTCCTCAACCCTGTCGAGTATCAAATCCGTCGGCTCATAGGATACGAACCGAGCCGGCCGCTCGACCTTTCCATCAAACAATCCAGAGAGATCGAACCCCGATGATGAAGATATAATGTCAAATGCATTGAGCTCTCGGTCAGGCTCGACATCTTGCTCGGCCTTGCTCATCCTCTCCTCGACGTTGGTGCCGAAGCTTATCATCGCCCTCATCTTCTCCTCCTCCAACCCTTTCTTAAACCATGGATCGCTAATGATGCCTTCGATGGTGATCCTCGTCGCCGGATTGGTATCAAGCAGTCTCGATATGAGCTGTTTCAGCTCTGGCGACATCCATCTCGGTATCCTATATTCACCCCGATAGATTTTACGGTACATGTTCATAAGGTTCGAGTCGCTAAACGGGAGATACCCGGCGTTGAGCACGAAAAGGATTACGCCGCACGACCACATGTCGACCTTAGCTCCGTCGTACCCTTTCCTGATCAAAACCTCTGGAGCCACGTATGCCGGGGTCCCACACAACGTGTGGAGGAGTCCATCGGGCCTAACTTGAACGTCGGCCGCTGCTGATAACCCGAAGTCGGAAACCTTTATCCGACCAAACTCATCAAGAAGGAGGTTCTCCGGCTTGAGGTCCCGATGGAAGATTCCACGAGAATGGCAGAATGCCACAGCTGAGATGAGCTGCTGGAAGAATGATCGAGATATGTCTTCGGGGAGGCGACCTTTATTGGAGACACGAGCGAAGAGCTCGCCGCCTTTAAGGAACTCCATGACGAAGTAGATCTTGGAGCGGGTGGCGAGGACCTCGTGGAGGTAGACGACGTGGGGGTGGCGTAGGCGGCGCATGATCGAGGCCTCACGCTGGATGTTGGCTGCGAGGTTACTCTTCACGATGCGGAGCTTGCTGATGCATTTGATGGCGACGCTGGCGCCGGTGTGGAGGTTGCGGGCGTGGTAGACCTTGGCGAAGGCGCCGCAGCCGAGGAGGCGGCCGATCTCATACTTGTTGAATAGGATTTTTGAAGGTGGGAGGATCGGCTCGGGCTCGGCCTCAGGCCCGAGGGTGGCCGGGCCCGGCGGCATTGGGGGGAGGTTGGGGGATGGCCGGAGATGGATCAATTGGTGTCTAGGTTCAGTTGATGGTTGGATTGTGAAATTGTCTTGTTTTGGTTTTGCTTTTGGTAGGTCTATTGTTTCGGGGAGTTGGTGGTTGAAGGGTGTTTTCTGTTTTTGGAAGAAAGAGAGGGGAGTAGTCCAGGGGAAGGTAACGGTATTTTTTGGTGGGATTATGCGAGTGTTGGGCGGAGGTCACGGTAATCAAAGGATGTTGCTTTGAGAAAGTGTAACTTTAAGTTGAGAATAAATTTTGGGGTGAACCCCAACACATATACTAAAATCACATGATTGAGTTACATTATGGATGATCTGCTCCATTGAACTTCATCTACATATTCTAAAACCCCAACATATCAAATTTAGGGTGAACCCGTCGTGGTTTGACCCTCCGTCGAGTCATGTAAAACGTTCTATTCATTCGAAACCGTTAAAATTGATACGAAGGGTCAAACCACGACGGGTTCACCCCAAATTTGAAATTTAGTGTGTTGGGGTTTTAGAATATGTAGATGAAGTTCAACGTAGCGCATCATCCATAATGTAGCTCAATCAAGTGATCATCAATGACTAAGAAACTTAGTGGACGTCCACTTAAGCTGACATAAGTTTCTCTCTCTCTCTCTCTCTCTCTCTATAT